>CM033108.1:15327798-15350222 GCA_019321725.1 Paulownia fortunei
CCAAGACTAACCAAGTTAGGTAAGTATCGAAGTACTAGTTTTCTCAATTTAGGAAGCGAACTAGCATTGTTGGGGACTTTCTTCTTTTCCTCTTTAATTATTTTCTCCACAGATTCACAGTCTACAACAACAAGTTCCTCCAAGTTGGAAACACATTCAAGCATTGATTTCTGAAATATAAATTGTAGCTTAGGACATGTGTTAACTGTTAGGTATTTCAGCACTTTAAAGTTTCCAGAAGGAGGCACATGGGTCTTCCAGATTCGCTTCAATCTTCCTGGGGGCGAAGATGACTCCCATATATGCTCCACTTCCCATAAATAGTAGAGCCCCAAATGTTCTAGATATTGAAATGCACATTCAGTTTCATCCTTATTACCTAAAATCACCTGAATTTTTGGACACTCTCTCACCACACAGAACTTGAGTGCTTGGAAATTGGAAATGCCGAATTCTGACAAGCTCTGGATTTTAATGTGATGATCCAAGTAGAATGCTGTGACCTGCCTAAGTACAGTTTTAATCACTTGGGGTACCTTATCACCATTTACATATCTCAAGCACTGGTCTTGTTGATCGAACAATGATTCCACTTCATTTGGGACTCGAGATATGATTCGCTTCACATTATGGCCAACAACAAATTTAAACTTCCTCAATACTCTCTCTGTCCATGAACAACTCATTTGAATAAAATCTTGAAATATTTCTACTTCTCGAAAGTAGAATTGAATAAAAATGAGCCTCTCCAAACTGCTCACATCCTTCAATATGCGTGCAGAAATATTTGTCCAGCGGTGATCCTCAGGGTGCACAATAATGCTTAGTGCTTCCAGTGCCTTGAGCTCAGATAAAACACTCTGAGAAATCATCTGTTCAGATGGCAAACGGGCATATTCACTTTCATCATCAGGTCCGTAAAATGATAGCTGCAAATGCTTTAGGCGAGTGAGCTCGCAAATTTAACTAGGAACGTTATAGAGTTCGGTGCCTGAAAGATCTAGCACTTCCATATGGTTGAGTTTTCCAATTTCAGATGAAAGCTCTTTAAGACATACACAGTTTCTCAGCATTAGCACTTTAAGTTTGGAAAGCCTGAAAAGTGAACTAGGCAAGATCCTGATTCTAGTATCCGATAAGTCCAAGAAATGTAAATCAGGTATGCTGTCAAAATTTGAGGAATGAATAAGAGTTAAGCTATTGTTTCTTTGGAGGAATAAAACCAACGAATTAGGGTAGTCTGGTTTCTCATGTAGCACAAGCAGGTTTTGTTCTGCCAAATTTATCACACTCTGCACTGGAGAAGTTTCAAGTGGTCCTGATGATATACAATCTCCAACCAAAATAGTATGGTGATCCAATTCTAGCTCTATACTATTGTCCTTCATACCAAACAAATAATGTTTCTTTTTTGGAATTTCATGTGAAGAGAAGAGGTGCAAATACCCCTCATGATGCTTACTCCTTTCTGTCCTAGAAGGACTGGATTCAATTTCTCTTTGCTCGGCGTATAACTTCTGCGCACCTTTGAGAGTTTTCATATCATGTACTACCTGAATTTCCCCACAAGATGTAGATTCAAATTCTTGTTGTGAATCAATGTCACTCACCATAATTTCATCTAGTCTGCACAGTTCAGTTCTCGACATCTTTGCGTCCCTATCCTCCAAAGTCATACTCTTACCTGAAATTTCACTTTGGGCCCTAAGAATTTCACTACTCTACATTTTCATCATATTCATTCTTTCATTGTTCAGAGAGATGTGATAATGCATCTTGTTGATGTCTCTCTTGAGTTTTGCAAATGTGAAGAACTTACGCGTCAAGATGGTTGGTTTTCCAGCATCAGTCACACTGCTTCCAGTCTCCTTCAAATACCTTAGGGTATAGGGTTGTGCTGATTATGTGAAGAACAAGTGAGAGATAAGTTGGATATGAGATCCAGCTTATGCAAGTTTGTGGAGTATCCAAAGGAGTTTATTGGATACTATTTCTATGAAATCATAGAACAAAGGGTGTTTGTTTTGAGGAATGACCCTTCCTTGAAGAAGAATTTCTTTTAGAGAGAAGTGGAAAAGTCATGGAACTTGAAAAAATTCAAGAACCACAGAACGCCCCAAGTGTCACAGTAGATAACACATCAGCTGATGCTGGGCCCTCTGAGGTACAACCTTTTAAAAGATTTGAAAGGGTCTCAAGTGTACCTAGGAGGTACAACTGGATGTTAGAGAACAAAGAAGATGGACTTCCCTTGGATAATGATCTAAGAAGCTATGGAGAGGCAATGTCTGATATCAACTAGGAGAAGTGACAAGAAGCTATGCAGTCCGAGATGGACTCCATATACTCCGACAAGGTATGGACCTTGGTGGCCTACCATAGGGAATTATTCCCATTGGCTGCAAATGGGTCTACAAGCGGAAGCTTGGAGTAGATGGAGAGGTAGCAACCTATAAGGCACATTTAGTCGAAAAAATTTATACTCAGAAGCAAGGAATTGATTATAAGGAAACTTTTTTACTAGTACCAATGCCTAAATCCATCTGAATACTACTAGCTATATTTGCATATTATGACCATGACATATGGCAAATGGATGTGAAAACTGTTTTTCTTAATGGAAACATTAAGGAAGAGATCTATATGAAGCAACAAGAAGGCTTCATATCTAGTGGGAGTGAGAAAAGTTTTTACAAGCTCCAGAGATCCATTTATGGACTGAACAAGCTTCGAGGAGTTGGAACATCTGACTTGATAAAACAATCAAAATGTTTGATTTTCATAAGAATCTAGATGAACCATGTATCTATAAGAAGGTTAGTGGGACTGCAGTTACATTTGTTGTGCTCTACATTGATGACATCCTACTCATTCAGAATGATGTGGGGATGTTGCAGTCAACAAAAACTTGGTTGTGTAATCAGTTTTCCATGATGGACTTGGGAGATGTATCTTTTATCCTAGGGATAAAGATCAATAGAGATAGATCAAGAAGGATGATTGAACTATCCCAATCCATATACATAAACAAAGTGCTAAAAAGATTTAGCATGGAGGAGTCCAAGCGAGGATTCCTGCCTATGAGTCATGCGGTTTCATTCTCTAAGGTTATATCTCCTAAGACACCTGAAGAGAGAGAAATGATATCTCGCATAACTTATATTTCCGCCTAGGGAGTATAATGTATGCAATGTTGTGTACAAGGCTTAATATAACACATAGCACATATTAGTCCAATCTAGGGGAAGAACACTAGAAAGCCATTAAGACGATCCTCAAGTACTTAAGAAGGACTAAGGATATCCTTTTGATATATGACAATGGAGAACTAAAACTGGAGGGATACAGACTCTAGTTTTTAGTCCACTATAGATGAATCAAAATCTATGTCTGGATACATATTCACTCTGAATGGTGGTGCGGTCAGTTGGAAGAGTTCCAAACAAGAGATAACTACAGACTTTACCACCGAAACTGAATATATTGTTGCATCAGATGCAACAAAAGAAGTTATTTTGATAAGAAACTTCATTCAAAGGTTGGGTGTAGTTCCATCTGTTGTGTAATACCCAAGCCTCACACTACTCACTTGGCCAATATGATTCATGCACTACATGCTACTTATATGCTAATTTTCATTAACATCTACATCGCATCTTTTATAGCATTCTTAATCATTACTTGATATTAGTGGTTGAGATCCTACAACCTAATTAAGTGATTCTATATTTAGATAAGATAAAGAATAGATTGATCAATATAATGGATATTCATAGGTTGTATGTTATAATTTTAGAAGTGTTAAAGGTGTCACTAGTAAGCTTATATGAGTCGATTCGATTTGATCAAGGTGTTTTAAATGTATACATCTATAGATTAACATACTTGGGATATCGAACATGATATAATGAAATTTAAGTGTCATAATACAAGGTTCATATATGCATGTGATTTTATAAAATGAAAACTAGACGATCATTTAAGAATTGAATGTCGATCGGTTTGGAGATCGAATGAACGGTTAAGAAATTAGGGCATAATGTACTATCCGATCATATGGAGATTAAAGTAGGTTATACATAGATAAATAAGTAATGAGAAACACTAGATTAGGGCTGTATAAGGTGTGAAAAATATCAGATTTGAGCCACAACTTGACACCTCAACCTTGCCACCTCAAGCTTTGCCACCTCAAGCTTCCACCTCAACCTATCTTCATTTCTACCCTTGAGCCACGACCAAAAACTATTTTCTGAGCTATTTCACTTCCAAAACCTTCATATTGAATGTTATAAATTGCACTCAAGTAATTCCAAGTAAAGAAAATAAGTGAAGGAAGCAAAGGGAAGTAAGGAGGAGCAAGTTGAATCAAAAATCTGTGCATAGGTGAGATTTAATTCATGTTTTGATTTAAGTTCTTGAATTGTTTGAGGGTTTATGACTTTTAAAGCTTCTATTATTGATTATAATCATGTTAGGATGTTATTTTTAGTCTTTTAGTTCACAAAAGAAGGATTTTTAGTTGCAAAATCACAATAAAAATCACTATGGACAGAAACTGTATACTTGCTGATTTTGATATTTATGCTTTATATATGTATAATAACTTGATTAAAACCTGTGTATTTCACCATATATGTGTTTATATATGAGTCTAGGTGATGTATGTAAGTTTAGAGAGGTTATAAATTGTAATATAGTGTGATAATTAAAGAGGTACTCAAAACTGTCTTCTTTGAAATTCAGATTCTGTCCTATGTGAATGGTGCTGGTTTTACATCAATAAATCCATTGGTTTTGGTATTAATTTGACCTGGTTGTCTCTATATATGTGTTATCTAAGTATGGTGAAAATTTGGGAGTGATTGAATGTACTTAAGGGTGCCAAAACCATTAATGTCATGAAGTGTGCGAAACTGTCACGGTAGGAAAACAATCTGTTTCAGTGTGTTGTGAAGAGAGCTGAACTTGGGAAGCTATATCCATGAGTTTTAGCAATTATATGAGATGTTTACATTTATATACATGTTATATAAGTGTGGTAAAAATTTGGGAGTGATTGCATATGCTTAGGGATGTCAAAATTATCATGCAACTAAATTGGACAACAAGAAAATATGAAAATGTGAATCTGTCCCATTTGATAACTTAGCATATTTCAACCTAGACATGTTTCTATTGAGTCTTAACAATTAGGTACATGATATTAGAGTTATAATACTTCAATTATATGATGTTTACATGTATCTAAGATGAGAAATTAAGGTATTGGAGGGACTAGATTGGGTTCTAGTTTGTAAAACCTAGATAGCTTGGTGTTCAAGGTCTTAGTATGATATTTTATGCTTTCAACTTGCCAAATTGGGAATGGTGCTTGATGTTGAGTAATATTACAGGCTATTTTACATCTAAGATTGGAGGGGAACAATAAAAAAATCTAGACTAAGCCACCAACCAAGTGAAAGGTAAGTAAAGATCCATTTGCAACTACAATGCATGAACATAGTATGTCTTGAAGCATTTATACCTAATGTGTTGATGATATTAAATTTGATTGAGAGTCTTATGATTCTTGAAACATATTGAGAGCAAGATGACTTGCATTTCATATTGAACATACCATTCATGAACATTTACATGTGCATGCACGACATATGAGTATAGTGGAGGTTCTTGCATGCACGATATGATTTGAGACATGATTTTAGAAAGAAAATATTTTGGTTGGCCACTACTAGTGTACCGAGGCATGCGAGGTGTGCTTATATGATATTTTGGGGTGCCGCGAGTGTTACTTCTCGGAGGATCACAAGGGTTGACAGGGGGTGTGCCTCTGGTGGTCACGAGAGGGTGGACCACTTGACTGTGCCCTTATTGACTCCGCCAGTGGGAAGACTTCTGGAGGATCACATGGGAAGACAGGGGGTGGACCTCTGGTGATCCCAGGAGATGGCCCTTGGACTGAGTCATTTGTTTATGGCCATGTGATTATTGATATTGATCAGAGCTCTATTCGGTGCATAGTAGGTGGGCCAAGGGCCCAATAAATGAAGTGATTTTTAATGAAAACTCTTTTATTCATGAGTACTCAAGTTGACACATTTATAGCATCATATCTTAGAGTTGAGTTGCATGAGATTTTATATCATACTCTTGTCATGCATGATTTTTACTTATTGAGCGTTAGCTCATGTAGTTCATGCATTGTAGGTGAACATGGTGAGACTTGAGACCTCTGGTTTACTGGCTGGCAGTGGAGCTCCTACAGGCTTTCAAAGATCAATGTACTTGGATGACGACCTGTTGGGCTATTTTGTGGGTTGTATTTTTTTTTATTTTACAGTTATTGTATTATATTAGTGACTTTATCATGTATATCACTTTCAAAACTCCTTTGTAATATAAAGTTTAGGTTTGTGATGGTTTGATAGACTTGGTTAATATGTAATAACTACATATGTATATATAGTGTGACGGGATATGAAAGCACTTTACTTTTATCAATGTTTTGTTAAACTGAGTAGAAAAAAAAATTATACACATGCATACATGCACAAATTATGTTACACAGGTTGCTTATATATATATTTATATATATTGTTCGGAGGGTGTGACATGTTGTTAATCGATAATGATATACTGTGATAACAATGGAGCCATTGTGCAAACAAATGAGTCAAGATCTCATCAAAGATCCAAGTACATAATAAGATGACATCACTTGATCAGAGAGAGCACTGGTAGAGGCGACATCATTGTGGATCGAGTTGCCTAAATAGAAAATATAGCACATCCACTTACTAAGCCCTTAGTACAGAAGGTATTCGATGAACATCTCGAGAAGATGAGCCTTAGATACATGGGTAATTGGAGTTAGGGTAAGTGGGAGATTGTTAGAGTAGAATGCCAGCACCCCAATTAGATTGGGTGTATTGTACTCGTTTTCTTTTGTAAAGACAATCTTATTGGGAATTATATTAATAAAAAGGTATTTTTTATCTTATGTCTTGCATTTTTTATTTCTACATATTAGATAAAGTTCTTAGACCAAATTTAGCTATGGGGCATGATCGCATATACGATGGCGATCATGGAACATGCCTCTAAGTATTTGGTCTTACATAAGTTCCAAGTTGAGAGTTTTTTAAGATGGAATATCAAATAACTCAGTAAAACTCGCACATACGATGTATGCTGGTGAGATGGGGATGTCACATTTCATTGGCATTAGCATAAAAATGAAAGTGCATATATGTTGGTGCTTGTTAGGGAACAAGTACACCGAACATGGCCTGCACAAAATTCTTAGGTGGTGGTTTTGCCTGTCGAAATAAGAATCTCTGTGTTGCAATAGTACATGGCTAGTCTTTGAACTTGAGGGACGATGGTAGCATTGTGTGCATCCTATAGCACTTTGATATATTTTCTGATTGCTTGACAATCACAAAGGGGGTATGTTGGGTGTTGCACTGGTATGCATGGAGGTTTGTCAGTAGCCAATATAGAATTTGACACTTGTCTTTTTAAATATGAGAATCTCTTGTGTTTTCATTATTTGTGATTCAAAGACCTTGGTCAAGATAGGATGAATCGTGATTCATCAGTAATCATTGGAATAATTGTTATTTATAAGTTGCAAATATTGCAAGCTGACTACTAGTTTAGTAGTAAACCTAATAGGGTCACACATCTTTATGGAAACTAACATTTTAAAATTTGGGATTTATCCAATGGTTGGAAATTAATTATTATTAATATCAATTAATTAATTAAAGATTTTATTTAATTTAAAGGTTAAATTTAATTATTCAATTAAGTAATTGGATTATTTAATTATACCTAATTTGATTGGGAAACCCAATTGGAATAAATTATAATTGATTAATTGGATTGATTAAATTGGGATTAAATCAATTAGATTGATTTGTGGATTTTTAAGTATAAGCCTAAAATTAATATGGATCACTTAAGAAGCCCACTAGAATATGAAGATAATAAATTACATAAATATGATTTATTTAATTAACCTAATTGTAAATAAATAAATTAAGTGACTAATTTTGATAAGATAAAAATTGGCCATTGGATTTATTTTATATAAATATATTTTAGGTATATATTTGATATATATCCATCTTGATATTATTTGGAGAGTTCAAATTAATATCAAGAATGTATGTAGACAATTTTGATGACTAATGTAGACTCAAACAAGTCCACATACATTCGAGATAAAATTGGGGTGGAATAAATTGATTAGATTAATTAATTGAGCTAGCTATAATTAATTTAATTATTAAAATAATTTATTTAATTAAATAATTAAATAATTTAACTGGGCTTAATTTGTTTAGGTAGGTTTGATGGAATTAAATTAATTGATTATAATCACTTAACTGAATTTGAGCCTAATCAAATAATTAGATTAATTATTGGATTTAATGATTTTAATTATTAGATTAATTAACTGAAAATTGACAATTCCTATGGTTAATATAACAACCTTTACTTTATTCCCAAACCTTAGAATCTGCTATCCTCCACCCGACTTCCTATGTTATTAAAATCATTGTATAGATGAGCACCACAACTGGTATCTAATACCTAAGAAGCATTTTTAACTAAAAGATTAACTTCAACAAAGAACATACAAGAACTCTTCTGGTGACATGCAAGATACTCCCTGCAGTTCCTCTTCCAATGCCTTGGCTTGCCACAGTAGTGACACTTTTCATCTACTTTCGGAAACTTTTTTTACTCCACTAGAAGTGTTCAAGCACTTGGCCTTCCTAGAAGAATTCTTCTTGTTCCATTTCATTAACGTTTTGGTGCTAAATTAGGATGCAAAGCCAACAAGCAAGACATACTTCTTCTTCTTCAGTGGATTCTACCATCTTCAACATGTTGACCAGCTCAGTAAGGCTAGTCTCCATCTTAATCATGTTGAAGTTCACCATAAAAGAGTTAAACGAGGGTGGCAAAGACTGCAGGAAGAGGTCCACATAGAATTCATTGTCCATAATGACTCCAAGGGACTTAACCCTTTTGATCAAGGCTATCATCTTTAGTCCATGGTCATGGACCAAAGAGCCTTCCATCATACGACATTGAGAGAGCTCCTTAGATACCTGGTATCTATCCTGCCTTATATGTTCACCTTATAACTCCTTCACATGAAGGATGATATCGATAGCATGTGCCATACCCTCATGTTGCTTTTGCAACTCATTTAACATTAATGCTAACAGGTAGCATCAAGCTTGCAAATGAGGACGATAGCATTGATGCTATTGTCAACATGTTGATGATATTCTGCAAACTCCTCTTCAGTAGCTTTTGCTAAAAAATCTAACGATGGTGACACATTAAGGACATAAGACCTCTTTTTGGACTAGAGAACAATCCAAAGGTTCTTCAACCAGTCACATAGTTAAGACTAGTGAACTTATTGGTGTAAAGAATCAAAGCAAGTAGATTTTTAGCCATTTTGTAAATCAAATATCTATAAAAATGTGAGCCAGAAAATAAGCAGTATATTCAATTATAATAAGGTCTTTAATTATAAATTTCTCCTACTATTTTTTTCAAATTTTGTCACCTTCTATATAGATATCAGGAAGTTATATTTCCTAGTGGGCTTGAAGTCCAATTAGCTTTATCAAACACCAATTCTATGAGTCCATATAATAAAACTAAAAGGTAGCTAACACATTAGCAATTTCAACCCTATGTAATCCTCAAAATATTTTGCCTCACCATTTCCCATACACTCTAATTCTATGAGACCATATGGTAATAAGTGTCAAGCGTGTCCCAACAAATGTCCATGTGAATAAGAAAACTAAAGTGTATCCCACAACTCGTGGTCAACATCCTTAACCCTCCTACCCCGTGGCTATCTCCTTACTTGTATGGACATAACTATTACCTCCATTTAGCACATCCCACGACTCATGGCTGATAGACTAAGTGTGGCTGTGTTTCACATGCTAACTACTTTTTATGGAAGGTTTGGACGATTGAGCCCAGCCCAATATTGCCTATTTACGCTTGTTATAAATTTTACTTAAAAATTCTTAAATTTAGAACATTTTCTAAGTGAGGGTTCTATTTTTACAAAGACCTCATCATTTTATTATGTTGTTTATTTATGTTTCACTATGCCTAAGATCGCAAGCATAATCATAGAAAAGCATTAAATAAACCTATGCATGCATTTACAATTCATACATAATGGGATAATCTTGAGCCTTTTCCTATGCAATCCACTCGACCCAAAGTAAATATAAGGTCAATCTAAGGGTAAATAATTAAAATAAAAAATAGATCCTATCTATTACATGAATGTATTACCCATACTTTCATAGGCCTTCCATCCTTTGTTTTCTCCACCTTGCTCTATCCTCTTCTCCACCAAAAATAAAAAGAATATCTCACCAACCTAATTCTACTCTCATTACAATTCTATCCTAACAAGAAACCTTAGGATTTCTTCCAAGGAAGGTACATAAGAGGGAGATAGAATTAACATTAAGAGAAAAAGTTAGAGAAATTGTGAGACTAAGAGACCTATTTTTAATAAAAAATCCAAAGCACAAAATCATCATGTGGAAAGATAAACAATCTAGGCTCCATGATCATTTGTCCCATACTTGTTTAATTTAATCATCATATGATACAAATTCAAAACATGTAAATTTATCCATCTTTATGTGTCGATTTTTATTTGAATTGGGATTAACAAGTTCCGATAATTATTCTTTTTTATAAATTTAAAATTAATAATTAATTTTAAAATTAAATTGACCCAAAATTTTTTGTGTAAACATTACACAGTTGGAAACAAATAAGATATGTCATAGCACTGCCCAACAGGAGCCGCGATGCCAACATTTTGAGCTGCGGCGCCTGATTTTCACTCAAAACTATGAAAAACTCAAAAGATTAGCATTGCAGCACAACCATGTCGCACTGCAATTCTTGCTAATTTTCTTAGTATGGTGACGTGGTGCTAAACCATAAGGCCACAGTGCCAAATTATCTGTTCCAGCTGAACCACGGTGTCTCAAGGATAGATTTTTTTTTGGGAGGGGAACCTTTCCCACTTATTTTCAATATGTAATAGTTAATCTTAATTCGACAAAATTGTATAAACATTTTCTTAAACCAAAAAAAAAAAAAAATTTTATCGCATAAAATTTCAAGAGTTTATTTGTGAAAATAATTAGAATGCCAAAACCAAGGCTTTAATACCACTTTTGCGTACGCAAAATATCGAGATAGCATGTGCAATGGAATTTTAAAAAAATTCAATAATTGAAATAATAAACATACATCGCATGTTAAAAGTTAATCCCAAATTTGATATAATTTTCGATTAGCATTTCTGATTGTTCTCTTAATTAAATTAAACAACTAAGTTTTACAAAATATACCTTTCAAACAATTCAGTTTGTACTCTATAACACCCCCCAACACTAAATATAAATATTGGTATAGCAATCATTTTGACAATGTAGCACATGTGTGTATATATATATATTTACTTTTGTCAAATGTAGCACTTTGAGAAACATTATTTTAACACATATAACCCTTTATATAGAAAAATTACCATTTATATAAAAACACAACACCCATCACAGTCACGTTATTCTCAAGCTGATTTACTATCAAATTTCAAGAGTTATATAAGACACGACATCCCAAAGTTATAATATGAGAGACTCAGAAATAAAAATAATAGCTTTTACTTTCGGAAGAAGTAAGGACATTTTGCATCTTGTAGCACTTTAAATATAGTCATCAATTTATATAATAATAATGAATGTAAAAATTAGAATATACCCGCAACACAACCCAACAAATCGTTATCCATGTACACTAATCCTCAAACCTGTAGGAACCCCAACAGCTTGCCAGTAAGTCCATGGTATCAAGTATCACCAGACTCACCTACAATGCATAAACTATATGAGCTAACACTCAGCAAGTAAAGATTATGCATGTCAAAGAATAATCCACAATATGAAGTTATGCATCTCAAAATGCTATGCCTACAATGCAATTCCATACATTAAAATATTTCTCTCAAAATCATTTCTTTCTTGGGCCCCTGACCAATGCTACTATCCCATGCACCGGAAAAGAGCTCTGCACAACGTCATAATCTAATGGCCAATAATTATAAAATCATGCAAATCTATGCACACTCGTACGCATGCAAATCTATGCATGCTTCGGTGCACTAGTAGTGGTCAGTAAAATATTTTCCTTTCTCAGAATCATGCCGTGTAATGCAATATTTATCACAATGCTCGTATATGATGCATGCAGGTGTCAATGGCAATGCCCATGTATGTATGCTCAATGGAGAGCCCTCTACTATGGACATATGATTTATGATATTACATATAATTAACAGATCTACTATGTCTATGCATTATAGTTGCAAATGAATCTTTACTTACCTTTGATCGGTTGTGTGTTACTTCTAGGTTTCTTAAGTATTATTCCCCAACCCTAGATGTGAAATAATCTGTAAAAATACAAGATATAAATCACCATCCTCAATTAACAAGTTCATTAAACCTAATGTAGTATAAAGATCTTGAATCTCGATTTAACTAAACAACCTTACCACTTAGAAATTATAACTGAATAATACAATATTCTACGTACCTTTGTTCTACATCTTAAATGTATACTAACCTCAATTAATTGATGTATTATAACTCTTACAATTTTTCCTAAATGTTAGGGATCAAATGCACCACATATATGTTGGAACATGTTAATGAACCAAATGGGATAGATTCACCACTTCACATTTTCTTGCTGCCACATTAATTTGCATGATGATTTTGACACCCTTAGACATATTCATTCACTCCAAAATTTTTATCACACTTATCTAACATAAAAAAAAATGTAACCATGTCATATAATGGCTAAAACTCATGGATATAGCTTCTTAAGTTCAGCTCCTTTCACAGCATACTGAAACAGATTTTTCCTACCGTGATAGTTTTACGCACTTCATGACATTAATGGTTTTGGCACCCTTAAGTATGTTCAATCACTCCCAAATTTTCACCACACTTATATAACATATAAAAAGAGACAACCAGGTCATATCATTTCCAAAACTAATGGATTTAATACTGTAAAACTAGTTCACTTCACATAGGATAGAATCTGAAATTCGATGGTGACAGTTTTGAGCATCTCTTCAATATCATGCCCTATTTCAATTTCTAACCGATGAAAAATTTATTCCAATACTCTTAACCCATATATTAACATGTATATGATGATAATTACAGGTTTTATTCAACATACCATACACTTTTGAAGCCTAAAACACAAGAAAATAGTAAGGTGACAGTTTCTGCCACAAGTATTTTCTATTAAGTGTTTGTCATCAAAAACCCTTTCTTTGTGCACCAAAGTCTAACTAAAAACTTCCTAACACTTTTATAAGAGATATTGAAAGCTTATTAAACAATAAAACTATTTAGAATAATCTGAAAACCAAAGGCAAAACCTTTTTATGGATCTAATAAATAGGGTGTTCAAGCAATATCTCGATAAATTTGTGATTATGTTTATTGATGATATCCTAATTTATTAACGTGATAAAGAACAACACAAGGAATATTTGAAGATTGTGCTATAAGTTCTTAAGGAAAAGTAGTTGTATGATAAATTCAAGAAGTGCAAATTTTTTGCTTGAGCAAGTGGTATTCGTAGGTCATGTAGTATCTAAGAATGGTATTTCTATTGATCCAGGCAATGTAGAAGCTGTCATTAAGTGGTCAATACCAACAAATATATCAGAAGTAAGGAGTTTCTTGGGATTAGTAGGGTACTATCGATGATTTGTTTAGGGGTTTTCAAAGATAACAACTCCATTGACAATGCTGACAAGAAAGAATGTGAAGTTCTTGTGGACCAATGCTTGTGATAGAAGTTTTCAAGAACTGAAACATAAATTGACTACAGCTCCTGTTCTTACCATTCCAATAGGAATTGGTGGATTCATGGTGTATAGCGATGCCTCAAAAAATAGTTTGGGTGTTGTTTTGATGCAAAATGGGAAGGCTACATTAAGGCAATTGAAGGAATATGAAAAGAATTAACCAACCCATGATTTGGAACATGCTGCTATGATTTTTGCTTTGAAAATCTGCAGACATTATTTGTATGGTGAGAAGTGTGAGATTTATATAGATAAAAAAAATTAAAGTACTTCTTTACCCAAAAGGAACTGAAGATGAGACAAAGAAGATGGTTAGAACTTGTGAAGGATTATGATTGCGGGATTAACTATCATCCAAATGTGGTTGCAGATGCATTGAGCAGAAAATCCACGTCTTCCCTTTTTGTCATACAAAAGTCAATATTACTGGATTTCTAGAGATTAGAGCTTAAAATTATATCTAAAGGGAAAAAGTGTTTGTTTTCAGCCTTAGTGTTGAGACCTACACTTCAAGATAGAGTTAAAGAAGGTCAAAAGATGGATATACAATTGTATAGATTGAAAAGAAAGACTAATACTGGAAAGAGGCCAGACTCTATTACCGATGATGAAATTATTCGATATAAAAAGAGATTGTGTGTGTTGTTTGACAAGGCCATGAAAGGAGATATTTTAGAAGAAGCTCATACTACTCCCTACTCGGTACATCCAGGTAGCACAAAAATGTATAAGGACGTACAACAACATTATTGGTGGCAAGGGTTGTTAAAGCCTTGTTGATTCTAGAGTGGAAATAGGAGCACATTACAATGGACTTTGTGCTTGGATTACCTATAACTCAAAAGGGGTATAATTTCATATGGGTGATTGTTGATAGATTAACTAAATCAGCCCATTTTCTTCCAGTGAAATCTAGATACAATACGGACCAATATGCTCAATAATATATTAAAGACATAGTCAGGTTACATGGGGTGCTAGTTTCAATAGTGTCCGGTAGAGATTCTAAGTTTATATCTACATTTTAGAAAAGCTTACACAGTGTCATGGGAACGAAACTTGCATTTAGTACAACATTTCATCCACAAAGTGATGGGCAATAAAAGAGGGTTATTCAGATACAAGAGGATATGTTAAGAGCTTGTGTGCTAGATTTTCAAGGGAGTTGGCATGCGAAGCTTCCATTAGTGGAGTTTACTTATAATAATAGCTACCGATCAACAATTGAAATAGCGCCTTATGAAGCATTGTATGGAAGAAAATGTAGTTCTCCACTTCATTAGAATGAAGTTGAAGAACAAAGCCTACTTGGTCCAAAATAGTTCAACATACCTCTAAGGTAGTGGAGAAGATACGAGAAAGAATGAAGATCGCATAGAGTAGACAGAAAAGTTATACAGATAAACGGAGAAAAGATCTAGAGTTTGTCGTTGGGGATCATGTGTTCTTAAAAGCAGCTCCCATGAAAGGTGTCATGAGATTTGGAAAGAAAGGAAAACTCAGCCCAAGGTATGTTAGCCCATTCGAGATTGTCGAAAGAGTTGGTGATAAAGCTTATAGAGTGGCCTTACCTCCGGCATTGTCTAGTGTTCACAATGTTTTCTATGTGTCTATGTTGAGGAAGTACATTTCAAACCCCTCTCCTATGTTGAGTTATGAACCATTGGAATTGACTCTTGATTTAACCAATGAAGAGAAACCAGTGCAAATTTTAGATCAAAAGGAAAAACAGTTGAGAACAAAAAAGATTCGTCTTGTTAAAGTATTGTGGATGAATCATTCTATTGAAGAGGCCATATGGAAAGTGAAGAAGAAATGCAGAGCAAGTATCCAGAATTATTTGGTACGTCAAATTTTGAGGATGAAATTTTTATAAGGAAGGAAGGATTATAATGCCCAATTATCTCTTACATAGCCAATAATAAACATCTTGCATGAATACACATCTAATCAATACGTATTATTGGATTATGGCATACAAATAACATGATTGCAAGAACATGAATAATTGTTACTATATGCTCCACTTATACTTTAACATACATTAGTACATGAAATATGAGATCAAACTTTTGTTTTTTTATTAACATTTTACTTAAGTGAATTTTTGCAGTGAAAAACTCGGTATCTCGATTAAGGAAGATTGATATGTTGAATGGCCATGAAATGAATTATTTGTATTGCTTCATACTTGTTACATTCTAAAGTGATTATTTGCCTAAATATTTGCTTGAAATATGTTACAATTGGCTAAGAACTAAAAGTATACAAAATTGTGCAATTTGATTGGTAGGTTGACTAGGTTGCTTGAAATCATTCTAAACCACATTACACTTGATCATAACACCAAAGCATCAATTTTTTTTATCTCCTTAGCCCATAAATGTAGCTCTTTTCATGAGAGGGCACCAAGCATGAGTCAACCTATATAACCCTCCACTTATCTCTTTTTGAAATGTCAAGAAATCGTTTTGATTCATATTTTCTTGTGGAAGCTCCTCAAAAATGACCAGTCCTTCTTGTCCTATGTTTCTCCCAAATTTCTATACTCTCTTTCTAATAAAAATTGAATTCAATCCATTCGAATCCATAGAATACAAACTAGAACAAGTTTCCACCTTTTAAGCTTGAAAATCATTGATTGTGAAGGTTAATTCCAATTTAATCATGGTATATTCTTTTTCAGTGTTTCTTATGATGAATTTATAGTATCATTGATGGTTACATGTTTTAGTATGTTTTTATATGAATGAAAACTCAAGTGGGATAGACTTGAACCCAAAACCAAGCTAGTTAAGCTAGTTTCTAGCAAAATTGATAGTCTTGTGAAATATGCTTAATTTTTTTGTTTCTATTAATCTTGTAATGCTTATATTGTATTTCAAAGTGCCTACAAATGATTATGAACAATAGAAATTAGTTTCCTTAATTGAAGGTTAGAATCAATTTAAGTTAGAATCGAGTTTACATTATTTTAATTCGGATTGTGTTCATGTTTTGTGAGCTGCCCTAATAATTATGTTTAAATTATTAGTTATTTAATGGCTACCCTAATGTTTAATGTCTCTAATTAGTAGTAAAATATGGAGTATGCATTGTTTTTAAAGTTATGTCATTGATATGGAATTGTTTACAAAAGATTGAAAAGTGTATATAATTTTAACTAGAATAGACTATATGATTTACAAAAAGGATATGAAAAGGTACATGATTTGATTATGTTAGGCCTTTAACACATCCTATCTTCTAAAGAATTGACATTTTCACTTAGCACAAAGTAGAATTGAGGTAAGTTGAAACTCTCATTTGATGTATCACAAGAATCATATAATGTTGTTCATATTTTAATGTGATTGTGATTATTTACCAAATGATGTAATGTTTGATTCATACATGGCTCATGAAGCATGATACTATATTAAGAATATAATGAGATTTTTGAAAATGAAGTATGGTGCTTGATTAATGGTCGGGTAGGTAAGGGACACGAGAGGGACCGATAGACCCAACAAATGGTGGCAAATACTTGAGTTTGAAAAACCAGTATAAGAAAACCACAATGAATAAGATAGAATACGACTAATACCTGAGATTGAAAGACCAAGTATGGAAACCCTGCATTATTTCTCTTATTAGCCAATCATTATGAACAGTTTTGAAAACCACGGTCTATTGCTATATGTTAGGTACCACACTTTAAGGGTCCTAAAGAATGATTTATGAATGAAAGTTATTAAAGTGAATAATGCATTTAACTATTTATGTGACTTACATGTACGTTATTTGTTCATGCATCAGTTTCACCTTATTGAGCCTTTAGCTCATTAAATTCTTGTGATGTAAGAGGAAATGTACAGGTTTAATGGTTGACTGAGTCTCCAGAGCAGTCAGACAGACATTTGTTCATATGTCATGCTTCGAGCTATTTTGTAGTCTATTTGGAAACTCTATCTTGTTTTGAAATAAGCCGCTTTGTTATAGTTTTGTAAATAGATATGCTCAGTTTTAATTTATGTATATGCTGTGTTTATAAAAAAATGAAACAACAAATGAATTTAAGTTATTTCTCCTATAACAAAATGAAACAACAAATGAACTTTTATTAAAACCATAATTCTAGAAGAAAAATTTAACATTTCTTGGGTTAACTGTGTCAGCTTGTCTAAGTTCTGCAGTTAGGTTAAGGGGTGTTACATATAAATTGAGACTTAAATTATTTTTATACAAATATTAAAAATTACGAGATCGTTAAAAATTGCATCGGATCTAGGGTACTACTGTAATTATTATGATATGTTGTTTTTAAATTTTAAATTTTCTACTGCACATATCTGGGATCACACAAACCTAATAGTTGTATTTTGGGCCATAGTTTGCGTAATTCTAATAGGATTTAATTTATGTCTGTGAATTTAATTGTTAAGTTTTGATTAATTTATTATATTTCTGATTGGAATAGAATAATTTTACAATTAATTAAGTGTTAAACAAAACATGTATGATTGAATAATCAAAAGAGGTAAAATACATGGCACGATAGCATGCAGCAACACGCTGTACATAGTGGAGGCATGTGATGCGCGCACATCGCGAGCACCGACAACACGCCATGTGCACGCTGGGTATAATATACGGGCCTCACACTACTCTCTTGGTCAATATGATTCATGCGTTACATTTTATTCATATGTGCTTGCATTGAAACTAGCATGACATGATCCGTTTTACCTTATAATCACATTTGATCATTAAATTTCTAGAAAAGCTCATATGGAGTTAGTTGTCGATCATCATAGTATAAGTAATCAACATTAAATTGAAATGAAAAGAAAATGAGGTTGATCAATATTAGATATAGATGGGATATATAAGTTACAATTTTTGAAGGGTTAAAGGTGTTACTAGTAAGCTTATACAGTTTGATTCGATTTGATCTAGGTATTTCAAAAGTATATATTGGTAAATTGCATATTTGGAACATTGGACATAAGATACTATCATTGAAAGTTGATATTACAATATTCATTTATGTATAATATTATTGAATTTTTAATATGGATAATTATTCAAGAATCGGGTGACAATCAGGTAAGATATTAGATGAATGGCTAGAAAATTAGCTTATGAATTAAAATAGGATGCAATAAAATTAATGTATAGTAAGATACATATGATCTAGGCTTGAAAGATTGGTGAAGGGTTAGATTTATACCACAACTTGCCACCTCATGCTTGCTACCAAGCTTGAGCAAGCACCTCAAGTGCCACCTCAACCTTTCCTTCACTCTTAGCCATTAACCCACGATCCTCAACCATTTTTCAGTCATTTTCAGGGTCCAAACACATATCAAAATCTCTCTAAGCTGGTCCTAAGTAATTCCAAGTGATAGAAAAGGGCGAAGGAAGCAAAGGGGAGTAGTAATCATGAGTAGAAGCTGGAACTGCCATATGTGAGGTTCATCTATAGTTTTTACATCAATTTTTATATTATTTGAGGTTTTGTGATTTCTTAAGATTCTTATCTTGTTCATGATGATGTTAGAGGTTATTTATAGGGTTATTAAATATAAAAGAATGATTTGTGGTTGCAAACATATAGTAGAACCACTAAGGGGCAGAATATGTGTATATGTTGATTTCTAGTTTATTGAACTTGAAATATGCAAGAAACCTTGGTAATTCTCATGTTTATCATCATGAATGTTTTTATATAGGATTTAAGATTATTTATATAGGTTTGGATAGCTTAGAAATTAAAATATGGTATGATAATTAAAGAGATGTTCAAAATTGTTACCATCAAACTTCAGATTTTATCCTGTGTGAAGGGAATTGGTTTTACAAAAGTAAATACATTAGTTTTGGCAATAATATGATGTGTTTGTCTCTATGTATATGTTATCTAACGGTGGTGAACATTTGGGAGTGATTGAGTATACTTAAGGGTGCCAAAACCATTAATGTCATGAAGTGTGCAAAACTATCACAGTAGGAAAAATCTATTTCAATATGCCGTGAAGGGAGCTGAACTTGGGAAGCTATATCAGTGAATTTTAGCCATTCTATGACATGGTTACATTATTTTTTTATGCTAGCTAAGTGTAATAAAAATTAGGTAGTGAATGAATATGTCTAAGGGTGTCAAAATCATCATGCAAATTAATGTGGCCGCAAGAAAATGTGAAGTTGTGAATCTATCCCATTTGGTTCATTAACATGTTCCAATATAGAAGTGGTGCATTTGATCCCAAACATTTAGTAGTGATGTTATAAAAGTTATAATACATCAATTAGGTGAGGTTAGTATATATTTAAGATATGAAATAAATGTGCGTAGAAAGTTGTATTCGGCTATAATTTCTAAGTGGTAAGGTTGTTTAATTAAATTCAGATTCAAGATCTTTATACTACATTATGTATAATGAACTTGTTACTTGATCATACCATTCATTAGCATTTGCACGTGCATGCATAATACAAGAACATTGTTGAGATTTTGCATGCACATTATGATTTTTAGAATGAAAATATTTTGTTGGTCACTACTAGTGCACCGAGGCATGCTTATATGATATTTTAGGTATCGCAAGTTGGATGACTTCCCAAAGGATCACTTGGGCAGACATGGAGTGGAACTCTGGCAGTTACGGAAGGATGATCCACTTGATTGTGCCTTTGTTATGATTGATGCTGTAGGTGGGAGACTTCTCGAGTAGTCACAGGAGAAGACAGGGACTGTACTTCTGGGGATCATGGGAGGATGGTCCACTCAACTGTATCAATCCAATATTTACCATTTGATTATTTGTATTGTGAAAAGCTCTTTCTGGTGCATAGTAAGTAGGTCAAGGGCCCAATGAAAGAAAATGATTTTGAATAAAATGTTTTGAT
Source organism: Paulownia fortunei (assembly GCA_019321725.1). Lineage (NCBI taxonomy): Eukaryota > Viridiplantae > Streptophyta > Magnoliopsida > Lamiales > Paulowniaceae > Paulownia > Paulownia fortunei. The sequence continues at coordinate 15,348,671 of CM033108.1, forward strand.
TAATGAATATGCATTCTTAGCACAATATCTTAGAAATCTTTTATATATGTTTCATATCATTTTTAGCATGCATGATTTTTACTTAATGGGTGTTAGTTTATGTAGTTCATATATTGTAGGTAAACATGGTGATACCTAATACTCTAAGGCTTACTGGGTTGGTTGTTAGAGCTTCTACAGGCTTCTAATGATCATACATGAATGACGACCTGCTGGGTTATGTTGTAGGCATATTCTAATTTTTACAATCATTATTATTATGTAAATTGTTGTCTATATGTAAAAGGTTACAAGATGCAAAATGTCCTTACTTCTTCTGAAAGTATAGACTATTATTTTGATTTTTGAGTCTATCGTATTATAACTTTGGGATGCCGTGTCCTATACAACTCTTGAAATTTTATAGTAAATATGTCTTAAAATAGTGTGACTGTGATGGGTGTTGTGTGTTTTTATAAATGATGATTTTTCATATACAGGGTTATATGTGAGAAAATACTTTACTATTTTTCAAAGTGCTACATTTGACAAATATATATATATAGACATGCACACACATGTGCTAACTTATCAAAATTATTGTTATATCAATATCTATATTTAGTGGTGGAGGTATCAACCATCATCGTCGTGTTGAATTGCAAAATTTGATTTTTCAATTTTTTAATTTTTTAATTAAAGTGTTAATTTTAAAATTTTGAAAAAAGGGGTTTTCTTGAAAAATTGAGATTTTATCCCAAGTTGTGAAATTATAATTTAATTGGATGGTAAATTTACATGCTTTAATAAATTCATGTGATGTATTTATTAGTATGTATGAGATGATCATTGAGCCTTTTGGACAAATGTGATTGGATTTATTTATCTTTAGGTTTTGAAATGGGGCCTGCAAGTCTCTTATTTTTTCCTTATTTGTACTTTACGTTTTTTAAATGAGAGTAGAATAGGGTGATATTTTTCTTTTTGTTTTTGGTGGACCAAGTGGAAGAATCAAGAGAAGGTCCATGAATGTATAAGATATATTCATGTAATAAAAATTAGTTTCTAATTCCATTTTATTTTCTTTATATTAACCTAGATCAACGTCTCTAATGGATCGTATAGGGTTGACCCATGATTATCCAGATTATATATATATTAAATACATGCGTAGGGTTTATTTAATATTTTTAAATGATATACTTATCGTCAATTGAATGTAAACACTTAAATAAACTAAGAATAAAATTAATGAGGTCTTGTTTAAAATAAATACTCCACTTGAATAAAAAATGAAGCAAAGTAATTTTTAAATTCTGATTTCAAGCAAATATGGATAAAATTAGGTTGAACTCAATAATCCATGCCTACCATAAAAAATAGTTGACATGACAATGCTATCTTACTTTATCATTGGCCATGAGTTATGGAATAACTCTGTAATGGAAAGTTGTGATCTCTACTAAGCATTGTGATGTTCATAGGATGGACTCATCTCTATGTTGGCCATGAGTCGTGGAACGTTTTGATGCTCCTCTACATGGAGGTTTGATGGGTCTTGCTTGACATTTAG
>CM033108.1:15350322-15487442 GCA_019321725.1 Paulownia fortunei
TCAAATTAATATCAAGAATTTATGTAGACTAATTTTGATGACTAAGGTAGTCTCAAATAATTCCACATACATTGGAGAGAGAAAAGAGAAGATTTGTTGGAAAATTTAGAATTCTTCTAAAATTAAACTTTGAATTGGTTCAAAATTGACAAACTCTCTAAGAGTTGGAAAAAAGCCAATGTTCAACCCCTATTAATAGGGATGGGCCGAAAATTACTAAAAACATTTTTATGAAAAAATTATTTTATTTGTCTTTCGATTTTCTCTCCAGGAAAAGAAAATAAAAGAAAGAAAAAGAATGGTGTTTTCTTGAGAGCCTTGATTTTGTTGTTATATAAAGAAAACTAGTTTCTTGATATTCTCTTTACATCAAAATTTCAAGAACATAAAGAATCAACCTTTATTTTTCCTAAAAGCTTATTCTTGATCCATCAATTGGGTTAAAGGGTAATTATTACTCCCGATTTAGATTAGAAAATGATTTTTAGGATACTAGCGAATTATTTTAATCGATATTATTTTTCATATCTTGGACCTGATAGAGGGGAGACACTGGGATCCCTGCGAGTCTGATAAGCCAAGAATATAACAATTAATTGTTTCATTCCCTACATTAACCGGATTGCTCGAAAGGTATAATCTGAATTTAATATATATTTTTGATATTCACTTGAATAAGCGCAATCATTATAATCGCTTTTGAATCGAGGGTATGTATTTATTTGATAAATATATATTTTATACAAATATTTAATTTTTCACTACGCATGCCCTTCCAATTATAGCGAACCCAAATAGTAGCACCATGTACTCCAATAAGGTATGGACCTTGGTAAACCCACCATAGGGAATAGTTCTCATTGGCTGTAAATGGGTCTACAAGCGGAAGCTTGGAGTAAATAGAGAGGTAGTGACCTACAAAACATGACTAGTCGTGAAAGGTTATACTTAGAAACAATGAATTGATTATGAGGAAACTTTTTCACTAGTAGTGATGCTCAAATCCATTTGAATACTGCTAGCCATGTCAGCATATTATGATGAGATATAACAAATGGATGTGAATACCACTTTTCTTAATGGAAATATTAAGGAAGAGATCTATATGAGGCAGCCAGAAGGCTTCATATCTAAAGGGAGTGAGCAAAAGATTTACAAACTCTAGAGATCCATTTATGGACTCAAGCAAGCTTTCCAAAGCTGGAACATCTAGTTTGATGAGGCAATCAAATCAATTGATCTCCACAAGACCCCAAATGAACTTTATATCCATAAGCAGGTTAGTGGGAGTGTTGTGATATATGTTGATGATATCCTACTCATTGGGAATGATGTAGGAATGCTGCAGTCAACCAAGACTTGGTTGTCTAACTAGTTGTCCTTTAAGGATTTAGGATAAACATCATTTATTCTTAGAATAAAGATCTATAGAGATATGTCTAGAAAGATGATTGGATTGTCCCAATCCATGTATGTAGGCAAAATGCTAAAAAGGTTTAGCATGGAGGAATCCAAATGAAGATTCTTGGTAATGAGTCATGGTGTTTCTCTCTCAAGGGCTATGTCTCCTAAGACTCCTAAGAAGAGAGGACCGCATACTTATGCATCTGCTATTGGAAGCATATTATATGGTATGCTATGTAAGAGGCCTAATGCCGCATATGCTCTAAGTGTCATGAGCAGATATCAGTCCAATCTAGGTGAGGAACATTGGAAGTCTGGAAAGATGATCCTGAAGTACTTGAAAAGAACTAAGCATATATTTCTTATGTACAGCTTTAAAGAACTGAAACTTGAAGGCTATACTGATTCTAGTTTTTAGTTCGATCTAGTGACTCAAAGTCTATATCTGGATATGTATTCACCATAAATGGTGGTGCGGTCAGATGGAAGAGTTCCAAGCATAAGATGACCACAGATTCTACCATTAAGGCTAGATACATTGCTGCATGTGAAGTTGTTTGGATGAGGAACTTCATCCAAGAGTTGGGTATAGTTCCATCCATTATTGATCCTACATTGATATACTGTGATAACAACAGAGCTATGGCACAAGCAAAAGAGCAAAAATACCATCAAAGATCCAAGCACATCATGAGGCGATACCATCTGATTAGAGAGATCGTTGGTAGAGTTGACATTATAGTGGATAGAGTCGCTTCAGTAGAAAATATAGCAGACCCATTGACCAAACCCCTAGCATAAAAGGTATTCGATGGACATCTTAAGAAGATGGGCCTGAAGTACATGGGCAATTAGTACAAGGGCAAATGGGAGATAATTAGAGTAGTGCCCGATGCGTTAATTAGATTGGGCATCTTTTATACTCTTGTATTCATAAAAATAATCTTTTTCAAATCATATTAATAAAATAGGCAAAAAAATTTATCTTTAATTGTATTTAGTAATTAGATAAAGTACCTACATTTGATCTACATCTTCGATAGTTTTGGAGTATTTGTCAAGAGTGCAGCCGAGATTGCGCTAATACGATATAGTTGCCCGCATTAACATGCCACACAACTCATAACACATTTGTTAATATCTGGTCTATTCTTGTAGAAGTCATCATAGAAGGCAACATAAGACTTTTCATCTTTGTCATTTATTTGATCTATTTGTGCTAAAGATGTTTTAGACATTGCTATCAATAATTCCTATTATGATGAAAAATTGTGCAGATTTTTGCTCCCTTGTTTTTTTTTGTTTTTGGTAATTTTTCAAGTTACTAGTAATTTTTTTTATAGTGAGGGTCTGAAACCTCATTGTCAATGTTGGAAATTGGATTGGGTTTAGGACCTTTAATCCAATTGGCATCCATATTTGAGTTGGATGTTGTCTCTATAATTTAGGTAAATTGGGTTTCCTAGTGGGACTGTGATTCTTCCTTGTGTAGGAAAACATATATCTTTTATCTCCATCCAATAGAACGTATGAGTGAACATAGTTCTCCTAATACACTATCTCTATAATTCTCTCAATTCTTTTTCTCTCTCAGTCTTTCCTTGGAGCATCACTATAAATATCAAATGATTTGAGGTATGTAATTAAGTGAATAACTTTGTGTGTAATTAAGTGAATAACTCTAGTAGTTATTCACTACCAATGAGAAAAGTAAGTTTGTGGTTCGATCAAAAGGAGTCTGGTAGACAAGTTTGATTTGTGATACGTAGATCGATAATTTATTGCGTATAGGTATACCCGATCCACTTATATACTTTTATATATGAATATTGATTCATATTGTTTGGCATTTGCTAATAGTGGTATCAGAGCTAATAGGGTTCGTTCTCGCCATTTTGAATGATTGAATTCATGAATATGATTTTATGCTTAAAAAAAATATTTTTTTAGAGAAAATCATAAAATTTTCACCATATTTAGATCTTAATACATGAATCATATGGTTAAAATTTGGTGAAAAATGGATGATCGGTTTGAGAAAAATTTTATTATTAGTTTGAGATCATTTTTTTTGGGCTCAAAATCGAACATGTTTTTGATATTTTTGTTATGAAATTTTTATGTTATGTTCTAGAGCATGAAAATAGGTTCAAAATGATATAAGATTAATAGAAAATGCAATTAAAATGAATGAAATATGATTTTTTTTAAGTTTTAGCTGGAAATTAAAATTTGTCGAAAAAACATCGCTGGTACTGAAGGTCTGCCGAACGCAGACATGGCAGACGATGAGCTGGTGGCTAGCTGAAGTATGTTGGATACCATGTTGGTAAGGGTGCATTTGGCAGCAACCTTTAACACCAGGTTGATGGTTGTATTAGGAAAGTAAAATACCCCTAGACTACTCTACTTTTTCTTAAGTAATTAGCTGCTACATATAGATAACAATTTTGTACTACTTTTTTAAAGATTTTTTGATGTGAATTAATATTATTTTTGACCCTTTAAAAAATATGATTTAGAATTTGTTGGATTAATTTCAATAGAAATTAATAATAATATTTTTTGCGCATAATAGTGCATGCAAAAATATTTTTATGGGTCAAATTTTTAATGCCAAAATACTTTTTGGGCATTAAAGTGCATGCAAAAATATTTCTACATATTAAGATGCATGCAAAAATATTTTTATATAATTAATATATTCTACATGAGTTACATGCTTTATTAATTATATTTTTTTATGTAATTATGATGTAATTTAAATTTATTTGATGCGATATGAATTGATATATGTTGTGAATGATTGGATACTAATATTTGGGTGCTCATGTAAATTGAGTGTTTATTATTTTATATTATTGTATATTTTTATAGGAGATAATTTGTAGTGGTGGTTGTAATTCGATATCCCTAATTTTCAAGGCATGTATATATTAGGCCATTTTTGGGAGGCTATGTATATTAATTTTAGGGGGATATTTTTTATTTTACTATCATGGGTCAAAATTATCTCAACATGATGTACCAAATATCAATGTCGCCCATATAGGGCTGATATTTTATTATTCATATAGCATATTTGAGATTATACCCCTTTTGAGTTCTAAGTAATCCAAGCACAAAGTCTATTGTAATGTGCTCCTATTTTCACTCTAGAATCAACAAAGGCTTTAACAACCCTTGCCACCAATAATGTTGTTATACGTCCTTATACATTTTTGTGCTACCTGGATGTACCGAGTAGGGAGTAGTATGAGCTTCTTCTAAAATATCTCCTTTCATGGCCTTATCAAACAACACACATAATCTTCTTTTATATCGAATAATTTCATCATCGATAATAGAGTCTGGCCTCTTTCCAGTATCAGTCTTTCTTTTCAATCTATACAATTGCATATCCATCTTTTGACATTCTCTAACTCTATCTTGAAGTGCAAGTCTTAACACTAAGGCTGACAACAAACACTTTTTCCCTTTAGATATAATTTTAAGCTCTAATCTCTAGAAATCCAGTAATATTGACTTTTGTATATCAAAAAGTGAAGACGTAGATTTTCTGCTCAATGAATCTACAACCACATTTGGATGATAGTTAATCCCGCAATCATAATCCTTCACAAGTTCTAACCATCTTCTTTGTCTCATCTTCAGTTCATTTTGGGTAAAGAAGTACTTCAAATTTTTTTGATCTGTATAAATCTCACACTTCTCACCATACAATTAATGTCTACAGATTTTCAAAGCAAAAATCCTAGCAGCATGTTCCAAATCATGGGTTGGTTAATTCTTTTCATATTCCTTCAATTGCTTTGATGTAGCCTTCCCATTTTGCATCAAAACAACACCCAAACTATTTTTTGAGGCATCGCTATACACCATGAATCCACCAATTCCTATTAGAATGGTAAGAACATGAGATGTAGTCAATTTATATTTCAGTTCTTGAAAACTTCTTTCATAAGCATTGGTCCACAAGAACTTCACATTTTTTCTTGTCAGCATTGTCAATGGAGTTGCTATCTTTGAAAACCCCTAAACAAATCATCGATAGTACCTTGCTAATCCCAAGAAACTCCTTACTTCTGATATATTTATTGGTATTGACCACTTAATGACAGCTTCTACATTGCCTGGATCAATAGAAATACTATTCTTAGATACTACATGACCTACGAATACCACTTGCTCAAGCAAAAAATTTGCACTTTTTGAATTTATCATACAACTACTTTTCCTTAAGAACTTGCAACATAATCTTCAAATGTTCCTTGCGCTTTTCTTTATCACGTTAATAAATTAGGATATCATCAATAAACACAATCACAAATTTATTGAGATATTGCTTGAACACCCTATTCATTAGATCCATAAAAGCGGCAGGGGCAATGGTTAAACCGAAGGGCATCACTAGAAATTTATAATGTCTATACCTTGTTCGGAATGTAGTCTTTTATATGTCTTCTTCATTGATCTTCAATTGATGATACCCCGAGCACAAATCAATCTTAGAAAATACTGATGCCCCCTGCAATTGATCAACCAAATAATCTATTCTTGAAAGTAGATACTTAATGTTGATTGTTACTTTATTCAACTCCCTATAATCAATGCACAATTGCAATGTACCAACCTTCTTTTTCACAAACAACATAGGTGCTCCCTAAGGAGCATAACTAGGGCAAATAAAGCAATTCTTGCAATTAAATTTTTATCTCTTTCAATTCTGTTAGTGCTATTCGATATGGTGCTTTAGAAATAGGGGTGGTCCCTAGCATAATATCAATCACAAATTCCATCTCTCAATCCAGTGGTAGTCCTGATAAATTATCTGGAAATGCCTTAGAAATTCTTGAACCATATCTACATTTTCTGACTTCAATTATGCTTTGACCAAAGTATCAAGAACACTTGCCAAATATCCTACATAACCTTTATTCAACATCTTTTGAGCTTTCAAAGTAGTTATAATTGGTAAAGATAGTGAGAATGAGATACCACTAAACACAAACTGTTCTTCCACAAGTAGCTGAAAAATCACAATCTTCTTGTTACAATCAATTATTACATGATATTTGGTAAGCCAATCCATACCTAGAATAACCTCAAAATTTAGCATTGATAAAATAACGAGATCTGCATAGAAAGTTCTATCACTAATCTGAATAGAACAAACCCTTGAAATTTGATTGGAATCTAATTCTTCCCCGAATGGAACAATCACACTGTACCTTACGTTTAATAAATCTAGCATAATGGCCAATTGCATGTGATGCAAATGAATGCGTAGATCCAAAATCTATCAATGAAATTGTAGGTATTCCAGAAATTAAAATAGTACCTATGACTACAGAAGCATCAGCATCAACTTGTTCTTGTGCCATTACATATACTCTCCCCTGCACTGCTGGGCAATCCTTTGCTATATGTCCAGACTTTTTACCCTTAAAGCAATAGTTAGTACTGCTAAAGCATTCCCCAAAATGATTCTTCCCACATTTAGCACATTTAGGCTTTTCAACTGTAGTAGAAGTCTTCCCAACTCTAAGATAATTTTCATTCCCTTGGTTTGATATTTGCTCTCCTTTCTTCTAGTGGTTCAGATTTGTGGGAGTGAATACTTGCTTCTTTTGCTAATGGAATCTCTCAATCTCTTTTTCAGCTAAATCAGCCATCAAAGCCTTGTCCACCACTTCCCTAAACTATGTTGCTAAAGACATTCTCACATCTCTTCTAATTTTAGGATTAAGGCCCCTCAATAAATGATCTATCTTCTCATTACCACTTCACATTTTCTTGCTGCCACATTAATTTGCATGATAATTTTGACACCCTTAGACATATTCATTCACTCCAAAAAATTTATCACACTTATAAAACAATGTAACCATGTCATAAAATGGCTAAAACTCACAGATATAGCTTCCTAAGTTCAGCTCCTTTCATAGCATACTGAAATAGATTTTTCCTACCGTGATAGTTTTACGCACTTCATGACATTAATGGTTTTGGCACCTTAAGTATGTTCAATCACTCCCAAATTTTCACCACACTTATATAACATATAAAAAGATACAATCAGGTCATATCCTTACCAAAAACTAATGGATTTAATACTGTAAAACTAGTCCACTTCACATAGGACAAAATCTGAAATTTGATGGTGACAGTTTTGAGCATCTCTTCAATATCATGCCCTATTTCAATTTCTAACCGATGAAAAATTTATTCCAATACTCTTAACCTATATATTAACATGTATATGATGATAATTATAGGTTTTATTCAACATACCATACACTTTTGAAGCCTAAAACACAAGAAAATAGTAAGGTGACAATTTCTGCTACAAGTATTTTCTATTAAGTGTTTGTCATCAAAAACCCTTTATTTATGCACAAAGTCTAACTAAAAACTTCCTAAAACTTTTATAAGAGATAGTGGAAGCTTAGTAAATAATAAAACCACTTGGAATAATCTGAAAACCAAAGATAAAACCATAGATAAGTGTTACCTATGCAGATTTTGAGGTTAAACTTGATGGTAATCACTTCTCTTTTGCTTTTCTTGCTTTTATTTCAACTTGGAATCAATTTGGAGCACTTGGATACCTTAAGGTGTGTGTTTGGAAGATTAAAATTGCTGAAATGAAGGTCTGTTCATGGCTTAAGGGTAAAGGGTTTGAGGTGTTAGCTTGAGATATTAGCTTAAGCTTAATAAGAAAACATGAGGTGGCAAAGCTTGAGGTGGCATGTAATGGTATAATATGATTTTCTCCCTTATATTGCAGCCATAATCTTGTGTGTCTCACATATTCTTATTTGGTTGCAACCTATCTTAGTCACCCTTCATTCCCATAGGTAATTCCTATGTTCATTCACTCAATTTCCAAACCAATTGACATCCGATTCTTAAATGATTGTCAAGTTTGCATTTCTAAAATCATATGTGCATATGGACCTTGTATTATGACACTTAAATTACATTATATCATGTCCAATATCCCAAGTATGTTAATCCATAGATGTATACTTTTAAAACACCTCGGTCTAGTTAAATTGAATCATATAAACTTACTAATAATACCTTTAACACTTTCAAAATTATAACGTATAACCTATGAATATCCAATATATCGACCAATCTATTATTTTTCTTATTTAAATATAAATTTTTTAATTAGGTTATAAGATCTCAACCACTTATATCTTGTGATAGCATTAGAGGTCTAACGATTAAGAATGCTATATAAGATGCCATGTAAATATTAATGCAAATTAGCATATAAGTAGCATGTAATGCCTGAATCACATTGGCCAAGTGAGTTGTGAGAGGTTCGGGTATCACATCCTCCTCTCCTTATAAAAATTTCATCCCTGAAATTTCATTTACCGAAAAAGTTCAGGATACTTAGTTCTCATTTCATCCTCTATTTCCCAAATAGCTTTTTTTGTTGATTGACTTCTACTCTGTACTTTAACTAATGAGATATTCTCATTTTGAAGTTACTTTACATCCCTTACTAGAATCTCTATAGGTCTTTATTCATATCTCCGACCTCAATTTAGTTCTATTGGTCCTTTTTTAATCGATGATTTAGATTCGTGATATACTTTCTTAAAATGAACACATGAAACACATTGTGAACTCGAGATATTGATGCAAAGAGGATGAGTTTATAGACAATCTTCCCAATTATCTCAGTAATGCAAAATAAATCAATGTACTTAGGATCAAGTTTGTGTGTAACATCCCAATTTTTTTTTTGCCCAAGCCGCATAATCCATTTCATTGGAGACACCTTCAAAAATTGATCCCCTATCATAAATTGTAATGATATTCCTCTTTAATTTGCATAACTCTAGGGTCACCTCTAACTAGTTTCCATACATTGACAATTTGTTCTACCACTTCTATCATTTCCCAAACCATATTTAGCCTAAACACCAAATTCATTTCAATAAAAGGATGACCTATATTTTCTATCATACAATGTCTCATAGAGAACTATCCCAAGTAGCCTCCTATATAGGTTCACCAAAGGCTCCAAGTGTAACCCCTCTAATAGTGTCCACATCTCGAGCAAACCAATGAGTATTGAATCTTTGCTAATGAATTCAAACTCCTTTTTTTAAGCTATGATTGGTAGTGAGGTTTAATTCTATAAATTAATATTTTGAATAAAGCCTTAAACCTTTTCATAAGAATATATGGGAGAGAAAAGGTTTAACTAGATAGAGAAGAATAGAGGAAGGGCAGATTAATTTTCTTTCATAAATTGTTAAAATTTTAGCCTCTTAAGGTGTATTTGTTAGAATAGTGCTCAGCGCACCAATTAGATTGGGATTTTTTTATACTCTTGTATTTGTAAAATTAATCTTTTACAAATCAAATATAATAAAATAGGTAAATTTCTATTTCTTTAATTGTTTAGAGTAATTAGATAAAGTTTCTAGACCAAACGTAGCTATGGAGCATGGTCACATATATGATGATGATCATGGAATATGCCTCTATAGCTTCGGTCATATATTAGTTTTGAGTTGAGGGATTTTTGAGATGGGACATCGAATATCCTAATAGACTTGTGCATATAATGTATTCTCTCATGAAAAGGATGTCTCGCTCCTTGGATATTTGTGTAGTGATGCTAGTGCATGTATGTGGGTGATTGTTAGGGTACAAATATACTAAATAGGCCCACTTGAAATTCTTAATAGGAAACTTGGTTGTCTAAATAAGAATTTCCATGTTGCGATAGAACATAATTAGTCCTTAGACTTGAGGCACCAAGGTAGCCTTTCGCATGTCGTGTTCTATTTCTTTGTATCTTATATCGTGTTCTATTTCTTTGTATCTTATGTCGTGTTCCATCCTTTATCAAAAATGTCAATTCTTGTATCACTAGTTCATAGTTAGCATTAATATTCACTATATTCACTCCAAAAACTAAGTTAGTAAAGAAATTAGAATTGCAAGCAAAATTCTAATTTTGTGTTTCTACTCAAAGTGTGGACTACTTTAGAGGGGAGACGCTTGGATCCTTGTGAATCATAATTCAGAAAAGGGCTAGCTATCGATTGCTTCAATCCCTACGTCAACAGGAGTGCAATGAAAGGTATAATATAATGCTCAATTATTTCCTACATAGCCAATGATAAACATTTTGCATGAATATGCATCTAATCAGTACGCATTATTGGATTATGACATACAAATAATATGATTGCACGAACATGAATAATTATTACTATATGTTCCACTTATGCTTTAACATGCAACTGTACATGAAATATGAGATCAAACTTTTATTTTTTGATTAAATTATTACTTAAGTTTTTGCAGTGAAGAACTCAATATCTCGATTAAGGAAGATTGATGTGTTGAATGGCCATGAAATGAATTATTTATATTGCTCTATACTTGTTTCATTCTAAAGTGATTATTTTCTTAAAATATGTTACATTTAGCTAAGAACTAAAAGTATACAAAATGGTGCAATTTGATTGGTAGGTTAACTAGGTTCCATGAAATCATTCTAAACCACATTACCTTTGATTATAACACCAAAGCATCGATTTTTGTCATCTCTTTAGCCCATAAATGTGGTTCTTTGCATGAGAGGACACCAAGCATGAGTCAATCTATATAACCTTCCACTTATCTCTCTTTGAAATATTAAGAAAATCATTTTCATCCATATTTTCTTATAGAAGCTCCTCAAAAATGACCAGTCTTTCTTCTCCTATGTTTCTCCCAAATTTCTACACTCTCTTACTTACAAAAATTGAATTCAATCCGTAGGAATCTATAGAATACAAACTAGAACAAGTTTTTACCCTTTTAAGCTTAAAAACCATTGATTGTGAAGATTAATTCCAACTTAATCAAGGTATATTCTTTTACAGTGTTTCTTATGATAAATTTGTAGTATCTTGGATGGTTACATGTTTTAGTATGTTTTTGTATGAATGAAACCTCAAGTGGGATAGACTTGAAGCCAAAATCAAGCTAGTTAAGCTAGTTTCTAGCAAAATTGATATTCTTGTGAAATATGCTTAATTTACTTGTTTCTATTAATCTTGTAATGCTTATATTGTATTTGGAAATTCCTATAAATGATTATGAACAATAGCAATTAGTTTGCTTAATTGAAGGTTAGAATCAATTTAAGTTAGAACCGAGTTTATGTCATTTTAATTCAAATTATGTTCATGTTTTGTGGGCTGTCCTAATAATTATGTTTGAATTATTAGTTACTTAATGGCTGTCCTAATGTTTAATGTCTTGAATTAGTAGTAAAATATGGAGTATTACATTATTTTGAAGGTTATGTAATTGATATGAAATTATTTATAAAAGATTGAAAAGTGGATATGAGTTTTACTAGAATAGTCTATATGATTTATAAAAAGGATATTAAAAGGTACAAGATTTGATTATGTTAGGTCTTTAACACATATAATCTTCTAAAGAGATTGACCTTTTCACTTAGCACAAGAATCATGTAATGTTGTTCATGTTTTAATGTGATTGTTATTATTTGTCAAATTATATAATATTTGAGCATACATGGGTCATGAAGTATGATACTATATTAAGAATATAGTGAGATTTTTGAAAATGAAGTATGGTTCTTAATTAATGGTCAAGTAGGCAAGGGACATAGGAGAGACTGACAGACCTAACAAATGGTGGCAAATACTTGAGGTTGAAAAACCAATATAGGAAAGCCACAATGAATGAGATATAATATGATTAATACCTGAGGTTGAAAGACTAAGTATGTAAACCTTGTATTATTTTTCTTATTAGACAATCATTATTACATTATTCCGAAAATTATGGTCTATCACTATTAGGTAGGTACCATACTTCAAGGGCCCTAAACAATGATTTATGAATAAAAGTTATTAAATTGAATAATGCATTTAATTATTTATGTGACTTGTATGTACACTATTTATTACTGCATCAGTTTCACCTTACTGAGCCTTTAGCTCATTAGATTTATGTAATGCAGGGGAAAATGTATAGGTTTAGAGATTGATTGAGTTTCTAGAGCGATCAAATAGAGATTTGTTCATAGCTATGCTTCGAGTTATTTTGTAGTCTATTTTGAAAACTCTATTTTATTTTTAATTAACCCACTCTATTTTGTTTTGTAAATAGACGTGCTTAGTTTTAATTTATGTATATGGTGTGTTTATAACAAAATGAAACAATAAATGAATTCAAGTTATTATCTCTTATAGCTAAAAAGTGGAATTTTTATTAAAACCATAACTCTAGATAAAAAATTTAACATTTCTTGAGTTAACTGTACCAACTTGTCTAGGTTCTACAGTTAAGATAATGGGTGTTATAGTTTGTGATATCAGAGCGGAGGTTTAGTCGTTCCTAAAGACAGAAGAAGACATATAAACACATCCTGGTTGGAAAACTCAGTCAACTATTTGTTTATTTGTTTTTATGTTTACTTGATTAGATTTTATTTTATGTTATTGTCATGATTATGCATTTACTATTAGCTGGTGAATGGAATGAGATTAGGCAATATATAGCAGGTTATGGCACCAAAAAAAAAAGGACAACGGATGATCATGAGGTTAATCATAGTTTGGTGAATAATTTCACAAATCTCATTCAACAACAGATTAGAATGCATGGTGAACAGATAAAATAATTGCTAGATATGAAACAAAGAAGCTAAGAATAGAATCAATAATTTTCTCCACCACAAGCTCGATAGGATACTTCACAAACTGTGTATGAGAAATTTAGAAAGATGAAATTTATTGATTTTAATAGTGGGTCTGATCCATGGTTGCAGAAGAATGGGTGAAATCTTTAGACACTATCTTTAACTACATGTGAATTGATGATGCTGAGAAGGTACTATGTGTAATTTTCTTGTTGAAAAATGATGCTAGAACTTAGTGGGAAGGAGCTAAGCTTATCGTGAATATGGAAAGGCTAACTTGGGATAAGTTTTAAATAATCTTTTATGATAAGTATTTCACCAGAGGTGCTAGGTTGCTGAAAGTAAAAGAATTCTTGGTTTAAACTAACTAGGGATGTTTGTATGTGATTATGTGTGAAAATTTGAAGAAGGTTGCAAGTATGTTCCATACATCACCAATTAAGTGAGGTTAGTATACATTTAAGATGTGGAACAAAGGTACGTAGAATGTTGTATTATTTGCTTATAGTTTCTAAGTGGTAAGGTTGTTTAGTTAAATTAAGATTCAAGATCTTTATACTACATTAGGTTTAATGAACTTGTTAATTGAGGATGGTGATTTATATTGTGTATTTTTATAGATTGTTTCACATCTAGGGTTAGGGACTAATACTTAAGAAACCTAGAAGTAACACACAACCGATCAAAGGTAAGTAAAGATTCATTTGCAACTACAATGCATAGACATAGTAGATGTGTGAATTATATGTAATATCATAAATCATATGTGCATAGTAGAGGGCTCTCCATTGAGCATACATACATGGGCATTGTCATTGGCACCTGCATGCATCATATACGAGTATTGTGATAAATATTGCATTGCACGGCATGATTCTGAGAAAGAAAAATATTTTACTAACCACTACTAGTGCAACGAAGCATGCATGGATTTACAGGTTCGCGTGCATAGATTTGGATGCGTACGAGTGTGTATATATTTGCATGCTTTTATAATTATTGGCCATTAGATTATGGCATTGTGCAGAGCTCTTTTCCGGTGCATGGGATAGTAGCATTGGTCTGGGGCCTAAGAAAGAAATGATTTTGAAGAAATATTTTGATGTATGAAATTGTATTGTGGGCATAGCATTTTGAGATGCATGACTTGATATTGTGGATTATTCTTTGACATGCATAATCTTTACTCGCTGAGTGTTAGCTTATATAATTTATGCATTGTAGGTGAGTCTGGTGATACTTGATACTATGGACTTGTTGGGCATGGATGACGATCTGTTGGGTTGTGTTGCGGGTATATTCTAATTTTTACATTCATTATTATTATGTAAATTGCTGACTATATAAAGGGCTACAAGATGCAAAATGTCCTTACTTCTTTCGAAAGTAAAAGCTATTATTTTTATTTTTGAGTCTCTCATATTATAACTTTGGGATGTCATGTCTTATATAACTCTTGAAATTTGATAGTAAATCAGCTTGAGAATAACGTGACTGTGATGGGTGTTGTGTTTTTATATAAATGGTTATTTTTTTATAAAAAGGGTTATATGTGTGAAAATAATATTTTTCAAAGTGCTACATTTGACAAAAATAAATAAATATATACACACATGTACTACATTGTCAAAATGATTGCTATACCAATATTTATATTTAGTGTTGGGGTGTTATAGAGTACAAATTGAATTGTTTGAAAGGTATATTTTGTAAAACTTAGTTGTTTAATTTAATTAAGAGAACAATCAGAAATGCTAATAAAAAATTATATCAAATTTGGGATTAACTTTTAACATGTGATGTATGTTTATTATTTCAACTATTGAAATTTTTTAAAATTCCATTGCACATGCTATCTCGATATTTTACGTACGCAAAAGTGGTATTAAAGCCTTGGTTTTGGCATTCTAATTATTTTCACAAGTAAACTCTTGAAATTTTATACGATAAAATAATTTATTTTTTTTGGTTTAAGAAAATGTTTATACAATTTTGTCGAATTAGGATTAACTATTACATATTGAAAATAAGTGGGAAAGGTTCCAAAAAAAAAAAATTCTATCCTTGAGACACCGTGGTTCAGCTGGAACAGACAATTTGGCATTGTGGCCTTATGGTTTAGCACCACATCACCATACTAAGAAAATTGGCAAGAATTGCGGTGCGACATGGTTGTGCTGCAATGCTAATCTTTTGAGTTTTTCATAGTTTTAAGTGAAAATCAGGCGCTGCAGCTCAAAATGTTGGCATCGCGGCTCCTGTTGGGTAGTGCTATGACATATCTTATTTGTTTCCAACTGTGTAATGTTTACACAAAATTTTTTTGGTTAATTTAATTTAAAATTAATTATTAATTTTAAATTTATAAAAAAGAATAATTATCGAAACTTTTTAATCCCAATTCAAATAAAAATTGACACATAAAGATGGATAAATTTACATGTTTTGAATTTGTATCATATGATGATTAAATTAAACAAGTATGGGACAAATGATCATGGAGCCTAGATTGTTTATTTTTCCGCATGATGATTTTGTGCTTTGGATTTTTGATTAAAAAAAGGCCTCGCCTTTTCTCTTAATGGTAATTCTATCTCCCTCTTATGTACCTTCCTTGGAAGAATCCTAAGGTTTCTTGTTAGGGTAGAATTGTAATGAGAGTAGAATTAGGTTGGTGAGATATTCTTTTTATTTTTGGTGGAGAAGAGGATGGAGGAAGGTGGAGAAAACAAAGGATGGAAGGCCTATGAAAGTATGGGTAATACATTCATGTAATAGATATGATCTATTTTTTATTTTTAATTATTTACCCTTAGATTGACCTTATATTTACTTTGGGTCGAGTGGATTGCATAGGAAAAGACTCATGATTATCCCATTATGTATGAATTGTAAATGCATGCATAAGTTTATTTAATGCTTTTCTATAATTATGCTTACGATCTTAGGCATAGTGAAACATAAATAAACAACATAATAAAATGATGAGGTCTTTGTAAAAATAGAACCGTCACTTAGAAAATGTTCTAAGTTTAAGAATTTTTAAGTAAAATTTATATCAAGCGTAAATAGGCAATATTGGGCTGGGCTCAATCGTCCAAACCTTCCATAAAAAGTAGATCGCATGTGACACACAGCCACACTTAGTCTATCACCCATAAGTCGTGGGATGTGCTAAATGGAGGTAATAGTTATGTCCATACAAGTAAGGAGATAGCCACGGGGTAGGAGGGTTAAGGATGTTGACCACGAGTTGTGGGATACACTTTAGTTTTCTTATTCACATGGACATTTGATGGGACACGCTTGACACTTATTACCATATGGTCTCATAGAATTAGAGTGTATGGGAAATGGTGAGGCAAAATATTTTGAGGATTACACAGGGTTGAAATTGCTAATGTGTTAGCTACCTTTTAGTTTTATTATATGGGCTCATAGAATTTGGGTGTTTGATAAAGCTAATTGGACTTCAAGCCCACTAGGAAATATAACTTCCTGATATCTATATAGAAGGTGACAAAATTTGAATAAAATAGTAGGAGAAATTTATAATTAAAGACCTTATTATAATTGAATATACTGCTTATTTTCTGGCTCACAATTTTATAGATATTTGATTTACAAAATGGCTAAAAATCCACTTGCTTTGATTCTTTACACCGATAAACTCACTAGTCTTAACTATGTGACTGGTTGAAGAACCTTTGGATTGTTCTCTAGTCCAAAAAGAGGTCTTATGTCCTTAATATGTCACCATCGTTAGATTTTTTAGCAAAATCTATTGAAGAGGAGTTTGCAGAATATCATCAACATGTTGACAATAGCATCAATGCTATCATCCTCATTTGCAAGCTTGATGCTACCTGTTAGCATCAATGTTGAATGAGTTGCAAAAGCAACATGAGGGTATGGCACATGCTATCGATATCATCCTTCATGTGAAGGAGTTATAAGGTGAACATATAAGGCAGGATAGATACTAGGTATCTAAGGAGCTCTCTCGATGTCGTATGATGGAAGGCTCTTTGGTCCGTGACCATAGACTGAAGATGATAGCCTTGATCAAAATGCTTAAGTCCCTTGGAGTCATTATGGACAATGAATTCTATGTGTACCTCTTCCTGCAATCTTTGCCACTCTCGTTTGACTCTTTTATGGTGAACTTCAACATGATTTAGATGGAGACTAGCCTTGCTGAGCTGGTCAACATGTTGAAGATGGTAGAATCCACCACGAAGAAGAAGAAGTATGTCTTGCTTGTTGGCTTTTCATCCTAATTTAGCACCAAAACGTTAATGAAATGGAACAAGAAGAATTCTTCTAGGAAGGCCAAGTGCTTGAACACTTCTAGTGGAGTAAAAAAAGTTTCCGAAAGTAGATGAAAAGTGTCACTACTGTGGCAAGCCAAGGCATTGGAAGAGGAACTGCAGGGAGTATCTTGCATGTTACCAGAAGAGTTCTTGTATGTTCTTTGTTGAAGTTAATCTTTTAGTTAAAGATGCTTTTTAGGTATTAGATACCAGTTGTGGTGCTCATCTATGCAATGATTTTAATAACATAGGAAGTCGAGTAGAGGATAGCAGATTCTAAGGTTTGGGAATAAAGTAAAGGTTGTTATATTAACCATAGGAATTGTCTACTTAGTGTTAGGAGATAGTAGTAGGATCGTTATAAATTCTTGTAATTATGTTGACTATAATAGGGTTTGCACCAATCAATTGCTAACCCTCTTTTCTGAAAAGGTTTGTAGGGATACAGATTTCTCCCTCTAATAGAGTCCACAATTTGGCCAAAAACATAGAATGAGAATTCCGCTAGCAATTTTGATTCATTTACTAATCTAGTTTACGGAGTGAATTTTAGAGGTTCAGAATTAAGTACTTTCAATCAAAAAATGGAATTTTGACTGATTAGAAGAATATGGAAGATTGATGGAAAATAAAATTCTCTCTCTCTTGTTTTTGAAGTGGTCGAAAATTGGAGTGTCTCGCACTCAAATTTTCGGCCCTTGTGTTTAAATAGTAGTGGACTCTTGAATTTTCGGCCCCTTCATTTATTGGTTAGAGGATTTTGGTTGATCATAAGATCTCCCAAAAATCTCCAACTCTATCTCTCTTATTTTCACAAGATATTAAGATATATTCTTATCTAATCTCATTAGATATTTTCAAGAATATCTAATTTTGAGAACTCTATCTTCTTCCAACTCCTCTTGTGGGCCACTCCTAATAGGCCACTTGAATTGGGCTTGAATTTTTAATTAAATTCAATAATTAATCTAATTATTTGATTAGGCTCAAATTCAGTTAAGTGATTGTAATCAATTAATTTAATTCCATCAAACCTACCTAAACAAATTAGGCCCAATTAAATTATTTAATTATTTAATTAATTAAATTATTTTAATAATTAAATTAATTATAGCTAGCTCAATTAATTAATCTAATCAATTTTATTCCACCCCAATTGGGATCCCTAATCTTATTTGGTTCAATTAAATAATTTAATTATTTAATTAAATAATTAATTCAAATTCTTGAATTAAATAAAGCCCCAATTAATTAATCTCTATTAATTAATTGGATCGAACTCCTTCGATCATTTTCTAAATTAGAAATGTTCTATCCCAAATTGTATGTGACCCTTTAGGTTCCCAATTAATAAATAGCAATTATTCAATTAATTAATCTACTTGAAATTAACTCCTTAATACCAAGAACTCCAAAAGTCATGGAAAACACCTAGCAAGCGAACCTATTTCAATTATGAGTACATACATGTAAGGTCATTTCTGTTAGGTTCGCTATTATCGTAGAGGCATGCTCAATAGAAAAATAATTTTTTTTATAAAAACATAAATTTATCAAATAAGTTTATCCCCTCGATTCGAAAGAAATTCTAAAAATCGCGCATATTTAATTGAATACATATTAAACAAATATATTATTTCGAATTATACATTTCGTGCACTATGGTTGTTATAGGGAATGAAACAATCAATTACTTATCTTGGACTTTCAGAACTTGCAGGGATCCAAGTGTCTCCCCTCTATTAGGTCCACAATATGAAAAATAACACAAAATAAAAGGATTCACTAGTATGCTTTTAATCATTTACTAATCTAGATTCGGAGTAAATTTTATCTTTTTAATCCAATTGATGATCAAGAACAAACTTTCAATAACAATAAAGATTGATTATTTAAGTTCTTGAAACTTGGATATAAAGAGACTAACAAGAAATTAGTTTTCTTTTAAAGAACAAGAAAATTAAGATTTCAAGAAAACACATTTTATTTTTTTCTTTTCTTGGAGAAAAATAGAAATCTTGACAAAATAATGTTTTGCAAATTAATACATATAATTTTCATCCATCCCTATATATAGGGGCTAAAAATTTTCTCTTGCTCCGATTTTTGGTGAGTTTGTCAATTTTGAACTATTTCAAAGTTATAAATCTTCCAACAACTTTTCTCTTTTTCTCTCTCAAATGTATGTGGACTTGTTTGAGACTACAAACTTTCTCTTCATTGAGCAGAAAATCTACGTCTTCACTTTTTGATATACAAAAGTCAATATTACTGGATTTCTAGAGATTAGAGCTTAAAATTATATCTAAAGGGAAAAAGTGTTTGTTGTCAGCCTTAGTGTTAAGACTTGCACTTCAAGATAGAGTTAGAGAATGTCAAAAGATGGATATGCAATTGTATAGATTGAAAAGAAAGACTGATACTGGAAAGAGGCCAGACTCTATTATCGATGATGAAATTATTCGATATAAAAGAAGATTATGTGTGTTGTTTGATAAGG
Organism: Paulownia fortunei; assembly: GCA_019321725.1. Lineage (NCBI taxonomy): Eukaryota > Viridiplantae > Streptophyta > Magnoliopsida > Lamiales > Paulowniaceae > Paulownia > Paulownia fortunei. Next base: position 15,370,244 of record CM033108.1, read on the forward strand.
CCATGAAAGGAGATATTTTAGAAGAAGCTCATACTACTCCCTACTCGGTACATCCAGGTAGCACAAAAATGTATAAGGACGTATAACAACATTATTGGTGGCAAGGGTTGCTAAAGCCTTTGTTGATTCTAGAGTGAAAATAGGAGCACATTACAATAGACTTTGTGCTTGGATTACTTAAAACTCAAAAGGGGTATAATCTCATATAGGTGATTGTTGATAGATTAACTAAATCAGCCCATTTTCTTCCAGTGAAATCTAGATACAATACGGACCAGTATGGTCAATAATATATTAAAGACATAGTCAGGTTACATGGGGTGCTAGTTTCAATAGTGTCTATAGAAATTCTAAGTTTATATCTATATTTTAGAAAAGCTTACACAGTGCCATGGGAATGAAACTTACATTTAGTACAACATTTCATCCACAAAGTGATGGGCAATAAAAGAGGGTTATTCATATACAAGAGGATATGTTAAGAGCTTCTGTGCTATATTTTCAAGGGAGTTGGCATGCGAAGCTTCCATTAGTGAGTTTACTTATAATAATAGCTACCAATTAACAATTGGAATAGTACTTTATGAAGTATTGTATGGAAGTAAATGTAGATCTCTACTTCATTAGAATGAAGTTGAAGAACGAAGCCTACTTGGTCCAAAACAGTTCAATATACCACTAAGGTAGTAGAGAAGATACGAGAAAAAATGAAGATCGTATAGAGTAGACAGAAAAATTATACAGATAAATGGAGAAAAGATCTAGAGTTTTCTGTTGGGGATCATGTGTTCTTAAAAGTAGCTCCTATGAAAGGTATCATGAGATTTGGGAAGAAAGGAAAACTCAGCCCAAGGTATGTCTCAAGATTGTCGAAAGAGTTGGTGATAAAACTTATAGAGTAACCTTACCTCCAGCATTGTCTAGTGTTCACAATGTTTTCCATGTGTCTATGTTGAGGAAGTACATTTCAAACCCCTCTCCTATGTTGAGTTATGAACCATTGGAATTGACTCTTGATTTAACCAATGAAGAGAAACCAGTGCAAATTTTAGATGAAAAGGAAAAACAGTTGAGAACAAAAAAGATTCGTCTTGTTAAAGTATTGTGGAGGAATCATTCTATTGAAGAGGCCATATAGGAAAGTGAAGAAGAAATGCAGAGTAAGTATCCAGAATTATTTGGTACGTCAAATTTTGAGGATGAAATTTTTATAAGGAAGGATTATAATGCCCAATTATCTCTTACATAACCAATAATAAACATCCTGCATGAATACGCATCTAATCAATACGTATTATTGGATTATGACATTCAAATAATATGATTGCACGAACATGAATAATTGTTACTAGATGCTCCACTTATACTTTAACATACACTAGTACATGAAATATGAGATCAAACTTTTGTTTTTTTATTAACATTTTACTTAACTGAATTTTTGCAATGAAAAACTCAATACCTCGATTAAGGAAGATTGATGTGTTGAATGGCCATGAAATGAATTATTTGTATTGCATCATACTTGTTACATTCTAAAGTGATTATTTGCCTAAATATTTGCTTGAACTATGTTACAATTGGCTAAGAACTAAAAGTATACAAAATGGTGCAATTTGATTGGTAGGTTGACTAGGTTGCATGAAATCATTCTAAACCACATTACACTTGATCATAACACCAAAGCATCAATTTTTTTTATCTCCTTAGCCCATAAATGTAGCTCTTTTCATGAGAGGGCACCAAGCATGAGTCAACCTATATAACCCTCCACTTATCTCTTTTTGAAATGTCAAGAAATCGTTTTGATTCATATTTTCTTGTGGAAGCTCCTCAAAAATGACCAGTCCTTCTTGTCCTATGTTTCTCCCAAATTTCTATACTCTCTTTCTAATAAAAATTGAATTCAATCCATTCGAATCCATAGAATACAAACTAGAACAAGTTTCCACCTTTTAAGCTTGAAAATCATTGATTGTGAAGGTTAATTCCAATTTAATCATGGTATATTCTTTTTCAGTGTTTCTTATGATGAATTTATAGTATCATTGATGGTTACATGTTTTAGTATGTTTTTATATGAATGAAAACTCAAGTGGGATAGACTTGAACCCAAAACCAAGCTAGTTAAGCTAGTTTCTAGCAAAATTGATAGTCTTGTGAAATATGCTTAATTTTTTTGTTTCTATTAATCTTGTAATGCTTATATTGTATTTCAAAGTGCCTACAAATGATTATGAACAATAGAAATTAGTTTCCTTAATTGAAGGTTAGAATCAATTTAAGTTAGAATCGAGTTTACATTATTTTAATTCGGATTGTGTTCATGTTTTGTGAGCTGCCCTAATAATTATGTTTAAATTATTAGTTATTTAATGGCTACCCTAATGTTTAATGTCTCTAATTAGTAGTAAAATATGGAGTATGCATTGTTTTTAAAGTTATGTCATTGATATGGAATTGTTTACAAAAGATTGAAAAGTGTATATAATTTTAACTAGAATAGACTATATGATTTACAAAAAGGATATGAAAAGGTACATGATTTGATTATGTTAGGCCTTTAACACATCCTATCTTCTAAAGAATTGACATTTTCACTTAGCACAAAGTAGAATTGAGGTAAGTTGAAACTCTCATTTGATGTATCACAAGAATCATATAATGTTGTTCATATTTTAATGTGATTGTGATTATTTACCAAATGATGTAATGTTTGATTCATACATGGCTCATGAAGCATGATACTATATTAAGAATATAATGAGATTTTTGAAAATGAAGTATGGTGCTTGATTAATGGTCGGGTAGGTAAGGGACACGAGAGGGACCGATAGACCCAACAAATGGTGGCAAATACTTGAGTTTGAAAAACCAGTATAAGAAAACCACAATGAATAAGATAGAATACGACTAATACCTGAGATTGAAAGACCAAGTATGGAAACCCTGCATTATTTCTCTTATTAGCCAATCATTATGAACAGTTTTGAAAACCACGGTCTATTGCTATATGTTAGGTACCACACTTTAAGGGTCCTAAAGAATGATTTATGAATGAAAGTTATTAAAGTGAATAATGCATTTAACTATTTATGTGACTTACATGTACGTTATTTGTTCATGCATCAGTTTCACCTTATTGAGCCTTTAGCTCATTAAATTCTTGTGATGTAAGAGGAAATGTACAGGTTTAATGGTTGACTGAGTCTCCAGAGCAGTCAGACAGACATTTGTTCATATGTCATGCTTCGAGCTATTTTGTAGTCTATTTGGAAACTCTATCTTGTTTTGAAATAAGCCGCTTTGTTATAGTTTTGTAAATAGATATGCTCAGTTTTAATTTATGTATATGCTGTGTTTATAAAAAAATGAAACAACAAATGAATTTAAGTTATTTCTCCTATAACAAAATGAAACAACAAATGAACTTTTATTAAAACCATAATTCTAGAAGAAAAATTTAACATTTCTTGGGTTAACTGTGTCAGCTTGTCTAAGTTCTGCAGTTAGGTTAAGGGGTGTTACATATAAATTGAGACTTAAATTATTTTTATACAAATATTAAAAATTACGAGATCGTTAAAAATTGCATCGGATCTAGGGTACTACTGTAATTATTATGATATGTTGTTTTTAAATTTTAAATTTTCTACTGCACATATCTGGGATCACACAAACCTAATAGTTGTATTTTGGGCCATAGTTTGCGTAATTCTAATAGGATTTAATTTATGTCTGTGAATTTAATTGTTAAGTTTTGATTAATTTATTATATTTCTGATTGGAATAGAATAATTTTACAATTAATTAAGTGTTAAACAAAACATGTATGATTGAATAATCAAAAGAGGTAAAATACATGGCACGATAGCATGCAGCAACACGCTGTACATAGTGGAGGCATGTGATGCGCGCACATCGCGAGCACCGACAACACGCCATGTGCACGCTGGGTATAATATACGGGCCTCACACTACTCTCTTGGTCAATATGATTCATGCGTTACATTTTATTCATATGTGCTTGCATTGAAACTAGCATGACATGATCCGTTTTACCTTATAATCACATTTGATCATTAAATTTCTAGAAAAGCTCATATGGAGTTAGTTGTCGATCATCATAGTATAAGTAATCAACATTAAATTGAAATGAAAAGAAAATGAGGTTGATCAATATTAGATATAGATGGGATATATAAGTTACAATTTTTGAAGGGTTAAAGGTGTTACTAGTAAGCTTATACAGTTTGATTCGATTTGATCTAGGTATTTCAAAAGTATATATTGGTAAATTGCATATTTGGAACATTGGACATAAGATACTATCATTGAAAGTTGATATTACAATATTCATTTATGTATAATATTATTGAATTTTTAATATGGATAATTATTCAAGAATCGGGTGACAATCAGGTAAGATATTAGATGAATGGCTAGAAAATTAGCTTATGAATTAAAATAGGATGCAATAAAATTAATGTATAGTAAGATACATATGATCTAAGCTTGAAAGATGGGTGAAGGGTTAGATTTATACCACAACTTGCCACCTTATGCTTGCTACCAAGCTTGAGCAAGCACCTCAAGTGCCACCTCAACCTTTCCTTCACTCTTAGCCATTAACCCACGATCCTCAACCATTTTTCAGTCATTTTCAGGGTCCAAACACATGTCAAAATCTCTCTAAGCTGGTCCTAAGTAATTCCAAGTGATAGAAAAGGGCGAAGGAAGTAAAAGGGAGTAGTAATCACGGGTAGAAGCTGGAACTGGCATAGGTGAGGTTCATCTATAGTTTTGACATCCATTTTTATATTATTTGAGGTTTTGTGATTTCTTAAGATTATTATCTTGTTCATGATGATGTTAGAGGTTATTTATAGGGTTATTATACATAAAAGAATGATTTGTGGTTGCAAACATAAAGTAGAACCACTAAGGGGCAGAATATGTGTATATGTTGATTTCTAGTTTATTGAGCTTGAAATATGCAAGAAACCTTGGTAATTCTCATGTTTATCATCATGAATGTTTTTATATAGGATTTAAGATTATTTATATAGGTTTGGATAGCTTAGAAATTAAAATATGGTATGATAATTAAAGAGATGTTCAAAATTGTTACCATCAAACTTCAGATTTTATCCTGTGTGAAGGGAATTGGTTTTACAAAAGTAAATACATTAGTTTTGGCAATAATATGATGTGTTTGTCTCTATGTATATGTTATCTAACGGTGGTGAACATTTGGGAGTGATTGAGTATACTTAAGGGTGCCAAAACCATTAATGTCATGAAGTGTGCAAAACTATCACAGTAGGAAAAATCTATTTCAATATGCCGTGAAGGGAGCTGAACTTGGGAAGCTATATCAGTGAATTTTAGCCATTCTATGACATGGTTACATTATTTTTTTATGCTAGCTAAGTGTAATAAAAATTAGGTAGTGAATGAATATGTCTAAGGGTGTCAAAATCATCATGCAAATTAATGTGGCCGCAAGAAAATGTGAAGTTGTGAATCTATCCCATTTGGTTCATTAACATGTTCCAATATAGAAGTGGTGCATTTGATCCCAAACATTTAGTAGTGATGTTATAAAAGTTATAATACATCAATTAGGTGAGGTTAGTATATATTTAAGATATGAAATAAATGTGCGTAGAAAGTTGTATTCGGCTATAATTTCTAAGTGGTAAGGTTGTTTAATTAAATTCAGATTCAAGATCTTTATACTACATTATGTATAATGAACTTGTTACTTGATCATACCATTCATTAGCATTTGCACGTGCATGCATAATACAAGAACATTGTTGAGATTTTGCATGCACATTATGATTTTTAGAATGAAAATATTTTGTTGGTCACTACTAGTGCACCGAGGCATGCTTATATGATATTTTAGGTATCGCAAGTTGGATGACTTCCCAAAGGATCACTTGGGCAGACATGGAGTGGAACTCTGGCAGTTACGGAAGGATGATCCACTTGATTGTGCCTTTGTTATGATTGATGCTGTAGGTGGGAGACTTCTCGAGTAGTCACAGGAGAAGACAGGGACTGTACTTCTGGGGATCATGGGAGGATGGTCCACTCAACTGTATCAATCCAATATTTACCATTTGATTATTTGTATTGTGAAAAGCTCTTTCTGGTGCATAGTAAGTAGGTCAAGGGCCCAATGAAAGAAAATGATTTTGAATAAAATGTTTTGATTAATGAATATGCATTCTTAGCACAATATCTTAGAAATCTTTTATATATGTTTCATATCATTTTTAGCATGCATGATTTTTACTTAATGGGTGTTAGTTTATGTAGTTCATATATTGTAGGTAAACATGGTGATACCTAATACTCTAAGGCTTACTGGGTTGGTTGTTAGAGCTTCTACAGGCTTCTAATGATCATACATGAATGACGACCTGCTGGGTTATGTTGTAGGCATATTCTAATTTTTACAATCATTATTATTATGTAAATTGTTGTCTATATGTAAAAGGTTACAAGATGCAAAATGTCCTTACTTCTTCTGAAAGTATAGACTATTATTTTGATTTTTGAGTCTATCGTATTATAACTTTGGGATGCCGTGTCCTATACAACTCTTGAAATTTTATAGTAAATATGTCTTAAAATAGTGTGACTGTGATGGGTGTTGTGTGTTTTTATAAATGATGATTTTTCATATACAGGGTTATATGTGAGAAAATACTTTACTATTTTTCAAAGTGCTACATTTGACAAATATATATATATAGACATGCACACACATGTGCTAACTTATCAAAATTATTGTTATATCAATATCTATATTTAGTGGTGGAGGTATCAACCATCATCGTCGTGTTGAATTGCAAAATTTGATTTTTCAATTTTTTAATTTTTTAATTAAAGTGTTAATTTTAAAATTTTGAAAAAAGGGGTTTTCTTGAAAAATTGAGATTTTATCCCAAGTTGTGAAATTATAATTTAATTGGATGGTAAATTTACATGCTTTAATAAATTCATGTGATGTATTTATTAGTATGTATGAGATGATCATTGAGCCTTTTGGACAAATGTGATTGGATTTATTTATCTTTAGGTTTTGAAATGGGGCCTGCAAGTCTCTTATTTTTTCCTTATTTGTACTTTACGTTTTTTAAATGAGAGTAGAATAGGGTGATATTTTTCTTTTTGTTTTTGGTGGACCAAGTGGAAGAATCAAGAGAAGGTCCATGAATGTATAAGATATATTCATGTAATAAAAATTAGTTTCTAATTCCATTTTATTTTCTTTATATTAACCTAGATCAACGTCTCTAATGGATCGTATAGGGTTGACCCATGATTATCCAGATTATATATATATTAAATACATGCGTAGGGTTTATTTAATATTTTTAAATGATATACTTATCGTCAATTGAATGTAAACACTTAAATAAACTAAGAATAAAATTAATGAGGTCTTGTTTAAAATAAATACTCCACTTGAATAAAAAATGAAGCAAAGTAATTTTTAAATTCTGATTTCAAGCAAATATGGATAAAATTAGGTTGAACTCAATAATCCATGCCTACCATAAAAAATAGTTGACATGACAATGCTATCTTACTTTATCATTGGCCATGAGTTATGGAATAACTCTGTAATGGAAAGTTGTGATCTCTACTAAGCATTGTGATGTTCATAGGATGGACTCATCTCTATGTTGGCCATGAGTCGTGGAACGTTTTGATGCTCCTCTACATGGAGGTTTGATGGGTCTTGCTTGACATTTAGTACCATATGGGCTTGAAAAGCTGGGGTATGTAAGAAGAAGTGAGGTAAAGTATCTAGAGGGTTGCATGGAGATGCAATCATTAGAAGTTAACTATCTTTCAATATATTTTATGAGCTCATAAAATTGAGGTATACAACATATTGATTAGGCCTCAAGTCCACGAGAAAATAAGATTTTTTGAATTACCATTAGGGGCGATGGAATTCATTTATTACTAAAGACCTTATTATAATGAATACATTTTGAAAGAATGCTAATTTTTTACCTCGTTTAAATTTATAGGTTGTCTATAAATGGCTAAAAATCCACTTGCATTAATTCTGCAAACTAATCAATTAACTAGTCCCAACTATGTTGGTTGGTTGAGGAACCTTCAAATTGTTCTGTAGTCCGAAAAGAGGGATTACATACTTGATGTGATCCCACCACCGGCCAAGTTGTTGGGTTACTATAACATTAGGGTGTGCATAGTGGAATTTAAAAAATAATTTAAAATAAAACACATGCAAAACAATAATTATTGCATCATCTATGTTCAAAATGATTATAACGATCGCGTGTTTTTGATAGTTTTATAAAAGTAAATAAAGTCTCAAATTTTTACCTATGATGAATTTCAATTGTTATAGGGGGTGTAGCAATAAATTGCTATCAATCACTTTTTGAAAAAGGTTCACAAAGGATACAAATGTCTCCTATCTTTATGTCTCCTCTCTAAAGATAGTCCACACGTTGGACTAGAATATTGAATTAAAAATTTTGTTAGTGATTTTTAATTCTTTTACTAATCTAGATTGGAGTGCTTTTGTTTATATTGATTCTAATGAAAGAGAATTTTGATTAACTTAGAAGAGGTGTTTGGAAGATAGAAAAGTGTTTAGGAAGAAAAATAATTTTTTTTTCTTATTTCTTTGAAGTGATCAAAAATGTGGTTGAAAATTATCCCACAATTTCTATCATTTCCCATATTTCCATGTGTTAAAATTTGTTATTTTGAAAAAGTCAAACTCTCCAAAAATAACAAATTCAATGAACCTATCCTCATAGAATGAATGTGACCAATTTTGTGGACTTCTACAAGCCACAAAATTGGCCCCCCTCTTTCTTCTTGATTGTGTTAGAGTCTTCCAATGCAATCAAGATAGATATCTAATATCTATAATTATCTTCATAAAATAATTAATAAGAAATTCATATTATCTTATTTTTAATTTCTTCCAATAATTTAAGTGGGCCTTTAAATAAAAAGTCATCTTAATTTTGGGCTTGAACTTTTACAAAATCTATTAATTAATCCAATTAATCAAATTTACCCAATTCTAATTAATTGATCCAATCAATTAACTACAACACTCTAATTAGGCTTTCTAATTTTTTGTATTACCCTTTAGGTTCACAACTAAGCTACTATGGGCTTACAATATTTGCAACTTATGAATAACAATTATTATGATTAATTAATCCAATTAATTAATCCGCTTGAAATTAACTCCTTAATTCCAAGAACTTCACTATCCATAAGAACACCTAGCAAGTAATCATGACAAACTAGTCTTAGGTGAAATAACGAGTAAACCTATTTTAGTTAGGAGTTCCATACACGTACGGTCCTTCCGATAACTAATCTCCTGATTGAATCTAGGACAAAGATTATAATTCAAAACCCTAAATGATTTAATAATTGTGATTCCATTTCAAGTTCAAATGATTTCTGACGAATCAAAATTTATCTTGCCTTGGCCAAGTGTCGAATTCTATATGGGCCACCAACAAACCTTTATGCACACTAATGCAACACCTAACATACCCTTTTTGTGATTCGCATGTAATCTAAAGATATATCAAAGTGTAGCAGGATGCACATAAGGCTACCATCGTGCCTCAAGTTTAAGGACTAGCTATGTACTATTACAACACAAAAACTCTTATTACGACAGGCAAAGCCTTCACCTAAGAATTTCATATAGGTCATGTTTGGTGTACTTGCTCTGTAACAAGCACCCAGATACATGCACATGTGTCTCTATGCTAATACCATTGGAATGAGACATTCTCATCTTACATGAATGCATCATATGTGCGAGCGAGTTTTACCAGGATATCTGATGTCCCATCTCAAAAATTCCTCGACTCAAACTTATTTAAGACCAAAACCTTGGAGGCATGTTCTATGATCAACATCATAGGCGCGACCATGTCTTGGAGCTAAATTTGGTCTAAGGGACTTTATCCAACGCGAAGAAAAAATGCAAGACATAAGATAAAGAAAGTATCTTTTTTATTATTATGATTCCCAATAAGATCATCGTACAACAGAAAAGAGTACAGTACACCTAATCCAATTGGGGTGTTGGACATCCTTCTACTTGCCCTAGCTTTAATTGCCCATGTAACTAAGACCTATCTTCTCGAGATGTCCATCAAATACCTTATGTGCTTAGGGCTTAATAAGTAGATCTGCTACATTTTTTACTAAGGTAACTCGATCCACAACGGCATCGCCTCTATCAATAATTCCTCTGATCAAGTGATATCGTTCATTATGTGCTTAGACATTTGATGAGATCTTGACTCCTTTGCTTATGCAATAGCCTCATTGTTATCACAGTAAATCATAATTGGATCAACAGTGGATGGAACTACACCCAATCCTTAAATAAAGTTTCATATCCAAATAACTTCTTTTGTTGCATCTGATGCAAAAATATATTCAGCCTCAGTGGTAAAATCTGTGATTGTAATTTATTTAAACTTTTTCGACTAACTGCACCACCATATAGGGTGAATATGTATCCAGACATGGACTTTGATTTATCTATATCGGACTGAAAGCTAGAGTCTGTATATCTCTCTAGTTTTAGTTCTCCATTGTGGTATATTAAAACCCTATGCATGTGTAATATCAGACCTTATACACAATATTGCATACATTATGCTCCCTATTATGGATACATAAGGTATGCGAATCATCCATTCTCTTTTTAAATTATATATATGCGAAATTTAAATATGAACAAAGTTTACTCTTTTTAAAAAAACGCGGAAGATTTGAAACTCCTTTTACTTAAAGGAAAACTAGGAATTACCAAGTTCTCAAAACTCCATGAAACGGAAATGGAAAAGAATTTAATTTCAAAACATTATCCTCTCAAAATCTTAAGAAAGTGAAACCCATAATAAAACATGTCTAAAAATTCTAAAACTAGAAGTTCATTTAATAACGTAAGACATTGGTCAAGTCACTGCGCTGGGCTATCTCCGTTTATCTCCTGGATATCATCGCCTGAAAATATATATATATATATATATATATATATATATATATATATATATATATATATATATAACACATAATGAGCTTTCAACAAGTTTAGTAAGTAACACATGCATGAATGCATGCTCATGAATGATTGTTGTGTAAAAACTTCTCGAGTATCCCCTTTTTTAAAAAATGTAAAAAAGTTTTAATTTGAAAACCTTAGACTTGGACATCAACTTAAAAAAAACTTTGAACTTAAATCTTTGACTTGGAAACATTGAACTTGAACATTATCGTGGAAACTTTTGAATGTTTCATTTCATTGACCAAGTCGCGAGCTCACTTGTTGAGGCATCTAGCTGATCAGGGATGCATTGGGCCTAGTTATTTGGAACCACAAATATATACCGGTATAAGTACTTTCAATTTTCCAAAAGTGGCACATCAACATTAACATTAAACATTACATTTGGCCATAAAGGCCTTTGGTCAGAACACCGGTCCCCCGCGCCTATTTCCCACTCACACCCTTCTCAGCATCAATGTACACCCAACTAAACTTTTGGAAACAAAATATTTAGGGTATTTGTATCTTTCGAAAATAGAATTGCATGCTTATATCACCTTCTAAGCTTAACTTAATCATGCATCGTGTTTGTTGCATGATATGCAAGTGCAATAACAATATAAGGATAATAAACACACAAAACTTAAAGCATCAACACATAATCACACACGTATCACCACTTAGGCACATAATTGCATGTATAGAACTAGGGTGCGGTTACTTACCTTTCGAGCTTTAAACTAACTATAATTCTGTCGACTAAGTGGCCTCCAATGCTGTCATTCAAAAATCCTTTGGAAAACCTTGAAGTAGATCATAAAATACGTTCTTCCTCGCCTATCTAGGGTTGTAAAGATGCTAACTTTGGGTTTGCAGAGGGTGGAAGGGTAGTTTGTGCATGCAACTTGAGTAGAGAATGAGAGAAAAAGAACCCTTCTTGTTTGTGGCCAACATTTGGAGTAGTAGAAGAATCCATTTTTTTTTTCAATTTTATTTTATATGGTGGCTACAAAAATTTGGTCAAAACTAATATTAACCCCACATATTAATTTCTTTGTTTGGAAAGTCTAACTTTCCTAACATACCAATTCCACATCATTCCAAAATCTCCTCTTCCTTCTATCTTTAATGGCCGAAAATATGGACTCTAATTGGCCATCAATTTTTGGCCCCTCTCTCCTCCAGATACATTGAACCTATCCCATAAATTCAATCTTGATATCCAAATACATTAAACCTATCCCATAAATTAAATCTTGATATCTTATATCAATTTTTAATAATAAAAACTATATATATATATATATATATATTAATTTAATTCTTCTAATATTCTAATTGGCTTCTACTAATGATCTATTTTTAAGTTGGGCTTGGACTTCAACATGCACATTAATTAATTCAATTAATTAACAAGTCCAAGATTATTTAATTGATCCAATCAATTAATTAACTCACTCCAAATTAGATTTCTAATTTTATTGGGTCTAATTAATTAATCATATTATTGAATTGAATAATTAACTCATCTAATTTAGATTAATTTAATTCTTAATTAATTAATTCAATTAATTAATTATATCCAACTATTCTTAAGCTAGGCAATTATATATGAAATGTAACAAAGTTCTTAATGAAATTAATAGAAAATAAGTGCAAAATTAGGGTCGTTACAATTCTTCCCCCTCTTATAAAAGTTTCATCCCCGAAACTTGACTCTATTCTACCCAAGACAAACAAAAGTCAATCAAACAGATTGGGGTATCGGGTTCGCATGTCGTTCTATCATTCCTAGGTAGCTTCTTCAACCATGTGATTTCTCCAAGGCACCTGGACCAAAGTCACCAATTTCCTCCTCAATTCCTTGGTTGCTCTGTCCAAAACCTCTACTGGAATTTTGTCATAAGTCAAATCCTCATGAATGTCTAAAGATTTGTAACTTAAAAACATGTGAAGGATCCGAAATGTACTTCTTCAACATCGATACATGGAACATATTATGGACTCTTGATAGTACTACCAGTAGGGAAACTCTATATGCCAAGTTACCGACTTGGTCTAAAATCTCAAAAGGACCTACATATCTCGGACTGAGCTTTTTTTCTTGCCAAAACTCATCACGCCCTTCATTGGTGCAACCCTCAAGAAAACCATGTCACCCACTGTGAACTCCAACGGCTTCCTCCTTCGATCAGCATAACTTTTTCCTGACTTTAAGTTATCTTCATTCTTTATCTTATCTTCTCGACAACCTCAGCGGTCTGCTATACCAACTCATGACCTATTAACTTCCTCTTGTCAACCTTACCTAGTGTACCGGAGATCGACATTTCCTTCCGTAAAGAGCTTCATATGGTGCCATACCGATCGATGCTTGGTAGCTATTATTATAGGAGAACTTTACTAATGGTAAAATCTCATCCCATCACTGCCAGAATCGATTAGGCAAGCTTGAAGCATATCCTCAAGTGTTTATCCTCTCTGATTGACTACCTATCTATGGATGGAAGGTCGTGCTAAATCTCAATTGTGTGCCCATAGCATGATATAGACTCTTCCAAAAGATTGACGTGACCTTAGGATCTTAGTCGGATACGATGGATATTGGCACTCCATGTAGTCTCATGATCTCTGCTATGTATATCTCTGCATGCCTCTCCATGTTATAAGTCATCTTTACTGGCAAGAAATGCACCGACTTGGTGAGACGATCCATGATAACCCAAATGGAGTTGTGCCCCTTCCTTGTCCATGGAAATCCTACCACAAAATCTATACCAACTCTTTCCCACTTCCACTTGGGAATCATGAGGGGCTGAAGCAAACCGGAAGGTCTCTAATGTTCAGCCTTAACTTGCTAACAAGTCAAAACACCTTCTAGACATATGTTGCTATGTCCCTCTTCGTGCCTCTCCAAGAAAAATATTTACTCAAGTCTCGCATCATCTTCGTACTCCAAAGATGAATAGAGTATGGGGTGTTATGAGCTTCTCTCATAATTTTAAGTTTCAATTTCTCATCATTCAAAACTACGATTTTGCTTCCCAGTCGAGCTTTATCCGAGGTGATTACGTCATTGGTTCTCTTTTCTTCAGTCACCTCTACATGAATCTTAGTCAACTGGGCAGCATTAATCCTTTCCAAAATCGTCGGCTGAATTATCAACATAGCGAGATAACCCAATCTCTCTCACGGGGCTATCTCCAACTTGGGACTCTGAATATCCCTCAAGAGTGATGGTTGCACTACCCATAAGGTAGAAATAACTCCTTGCCCCTTTCGACTTATGGCATCTGCTACCACATTCACTTTACCCGGATGGTAATTAATAACACAGTCGTAGTCCTTTATCAACTCAAGCCATCTACGCTACCTCATGTTCAGCTCTTTCTATGTGAAAAAGTATTTGAGGGTCTTGTGATCGGTGTAAATCTCGCATCGAGCCTTATATAGGTAGTGCCTCCAAATCTTCAAGGCAAAAACCACTGCTGCCAGCTCCAAATCATGCATCAGATAATTCTTCTCATACTCCTTCAGCTGTCTAGAGGCATAGACAATTACCTTCCCATGTTTCATAAGAACACATCCTAAGACTTTTAGCAATGCATCGCTATAGATGACGAATCCCTCTGTCCCACTCAAAAGTGACAGGACTGGAGCCAACATTAGCCTCTTTTTCAACTCGGCAAAACTCTATTCGCATTTATCATCCATAAAAACTTGGCACTCTTCCTTATCAGTTATGTTAGTGAGGCAGAGATCTTTGGAAATCTTTTAATAAATCTTTGGTAATACACGACCAAATCTAGAAAACTACGGACTTCACCCACTCTAGTAGAAGTCGGCTAGTTTTGTACTGCTTCTATCTTGCTGGGATCTACAAATATCCAATTCTTCAAAATGATGTGTCCCACGAAGGGAACACAATCTAGCTAAAATTTGTATACTTCTTGAATTTGGCGAAAAGCTATTTTTCTCTCACCCTATAAAGGACCATTCTTAAATGTTGCTCATGATCTTCTTTAGTCTGTGAATAAATCAAAATGTCATTGATGAAGACGATGATGAACTTATCCAAGTAGTCGGAGAACACCTAATTTAGTAAGTCCATAAATGCTGCAGAAGTATTCATTAAACCGAAAGGCATGACCAGGAACTCGTAGTGTCCATATCTAGATCGAAAAGCCGTCTTGGTAACATCTTCATCTCGAATCCTAAGCTGATGGTATCCATACCTTAGATATATATTTGTGAAATAATCGGCACCCTAAAAGTGATTAAATACTTCCTCAATCCTCGACAGTGGATACTTGTTCTTAATCGTTACCTTGTTTAATTCTCTATAATCGATGCATATGCTCATAGACCTGTCTTTCTTTTTCATGAACAAGATTAGTATACCCCATGGTGAAAAAATTAGCCCAATGAATCCTTTATCCAAAAGATCTTGCAACTACTCTTTAAGTTCTGTTAGAGCCATACGATATGGTGCCTTTGAGATGGGGATTGTCCTAAACAGTAACTCGATCACAAATTTAACTTCTCTCTCTGGTAGAACTCCCAAAAGTTCTTCTGAAAAAATGTACAGATATTCGCAAACAACTAGAATCTAATCCATGGAAGGACTCTGCTCTGCAACCTTAGTGATCATCACTAGATATGCTTCGCAACCCATATTCAACATCTTATGGGCCTTCATCATGGAGATGATGGGTATGGATGATTTGGGCCTAACTCTTTGGATAATTATCTAAGTGTCATGTGGAGAAATAAGGATTGCTTTCTTACCTCAATGGTTGATCATGGCAAAATTCTTGTACAACCAGTCCATACCAAAAATGACATTGAAATCTTGGATATTCAATATGATAAGATCTGCCGATAAAGGCTTCTCTCCAATTATAATAGGGCAATTCAATAGGATCAGGTTTGAGGTCATAATAGTACTCGAAGGGGTCAACACAATATATAAAATGTTAAACTGGGAGGGAGGTTTCAAAAGGCTTTTTGTGAAATTAGAACTCATGAAGAAATGAGATGCTCCTGAATTAAACAATTCATTGGCAGACTTGCCACACACATTCAATACGCCTAAATGATAAATAATATATTCACATACTAGCATGCAATGATAGAATGAATGAAATTTTCAGGAATATAAAGAGGTGAATCTAAGTGTTACCCATCACCACCGTAGTAGCTTCTTCGGTTTCCTGCTGAGTTATTATGTAAACACGAGCTTGGGTGGTCTTCATTTTCTTTGGATGGTTGAATGCCATGTGCCCCAGCTTCTGGAAATGAAAGCACACTCTTTTGCCCTAAAGACATTCTCCCCAGTGAGACTTGACGCACTTAGGGCATACGACAGTAGCCTGCTTATTCTGCTGAGTGCCCTGAGTACCTTTGTGGAAATCCTTCTTTGTTTGCCCATTCCATGTCTTGTGGATTCCACCCTTAGCTTTGAGTCCACTAGACTGAACTCCAAGCTCCTCTCTACTAAGCTTTTGTGCCCTTTCCACCAGTAGGGCCTTGTTAATCATATCTCTATAAGTATGTAACTCGAATAACACGACAACAAGTTTAATTTGTGGTACAAGTGTTAGAGTAGAATACCCAACGCCCCAATTAGATTGGGTGTATTATACTCTTTTACTTTTGAAAAGACAATCTTATTGGGAATCATATTAATAAAAAGGCATTTTCTTTATCTTATGTCTTGTATTTTTTTTCTGCACATTAGATAAAGTCCTTAGACCAGATTTAGCTACGGGGCATGATCGCGCATATGATGGCGATCATGGAACATGCCTCTAAGGCTTTGGTTTTAAATAAGTTCTGAGTCGAGAGTTTTTTGAGATAGGATATCAAATAACTCAGTAAGACTCGTACATATAATGCATGCTCGTGAGACGAGGATGTCATATTTCATTGGCATTAGCGTAGAGACGTAAGTGCATATATGTGGGTGCTTGTTAGGGAACAAGTACACCGAATATGGCCCGCAAGAAATTCTTAGTTGGAGGCTTTGCCCGTCGAAATAAGAATTTCTGTGTTGCGATAGTACACGACTAGTCCTTACACTTGAGGCACGATGGTAGCCTTGTGTGCATCCTGCAGCACTTTGATATATCTTCTGATTGCTTGACAATCACAAAGGGGGTATGTTGGGTGTTGCACTGGTGTGCATGGAGGTTTGTCAGTGGCCAACATAGAATTCGACACTTGTTTTTTTAAATAAGGGAATCTCCTGTATTTTCATAGTTCGTGATTCAAAGACCTTGGCCAAGGCAGAATGAATTGTGATTCATCAAGAATCATTGGAACTTGAAATGGGATCACAGCAATTGAATCATTTAGGGTTTCGACTTATAATCCATGCCTTAGATTCAATCAGGAGATTAGCTGTCGAAAGGACCGTACGTGTATGGTACTCACAACTAAAATAGGTTTACTCGCTATTTCACCTAAGACTAGTTTGCCATGATTACTTGCTAGGTGTTTTCATGGATAGTGAGGTTCTTGGAATTAAAGAGTTGATTCCAAGCGGATTAATTAATTGGAATAATTGTTATTCATAAGTTGCAAATGTTGCAAACCCACTACTAGCTTAGTAGTGAACCTAAGAGGGTCACACATCTTTATGGAAAGTAACATTTTTAATTTTAGATTTTATCCAATGGTTGGAAATTAATTAATTAATACTGATCAATTAATTAATTAAGGGTTCTATTTAATTTAATAGTTAAATTAAATTATTCAATTAAGTAATTGGATTATTTAATTGGACCTAATTTGATTAGGAAGCCCAATTGGAGTAAATTAAATTAATCAATTGGATTGATTAAATTGGGATTGAATCAATTGAATTGATTTGGGGATTTTTGAGTCCAAGCCCAAAATAAATGTGGATCACTTAAGAAGCCCACTAAAGTATGAAGAGAATAAATTAAATAAATATGATTTATTTAATTAACATATTTATAGATAAATAAATAAAGTGACCAATTTTATAGGATAAAATAGGCCACTAAGATTTAATTTATGTATAAATATAATTATAGTATATATATATATGATATATATCTATCTTGATATTATTTGAAGAGTTCAAATTAATATCAACAATGTATGTAGATAATTTTGATGATTAATGTAGTCTCAAATCAGTCCACATACAATATAAGAGTGAAAAAAGAAGAGATCTTGAAAGATTTGGAATCCTTCCAAGATAAGGTTTTAAAGTAGTTCAAAATAGAAAAACTTTCCAAGAGTTGGAAAAGGATTAAAATTTTCAACCATATATATATGAGGGATGAAAATTACATAATTCAATTCAAAAATTTGAGCAAAAATATTTTGTTTAAAGTCTTCTATTTTTACTCTTCAAGAAAAGAAAAGAAAGAAAAAGAAAATCAGTTTCTTGTTATTTTCTTCATATTATTGTTTCAAGAACTTAAAGAATCAATCTTTATTGTTCTTGAAAATATACTCCGGTTCTAGATTAGTAAACAATTAAAAGGATACTAGCGAATCCTTTTGATTGGTGTTGATTTCCGTATCGTGGACCTGATAGAGGGGAGACACTTGGATCCCTACGAGTTCTGATAGTCCAGGATAAGCAATTGATTGCTTCATTCCCTACAACAACCGGAGTGCACGAAAGGTATAATCCGATTTTATATTTATTTATATATTCACTTGAATAAGCGCGATCGTTAAAATCGCTTTCGAATCAAAGGGGTTAAATTTATGTTTGATAAAAATTTTAATTTTCCGCTGCGTATACCCCTGCGATTATAGCGAACCCAACAACAAGTCCCTCCTCAAATCTCCTAGATCAGCGTTCCTGATGACATGTTATTTTCTTACTGAGTATGAGTTATATTTTTCTTATTTTATTAGGCGTAATACCACCTAGTTCCATTGAAGTACTAAACGTTAAGTTAGTCGCATCACTCGAAACATAAGTTATGCTTAGTGCCTAGTGCTATAGAATCTCATGGACTGAAGTTAAGTTTTAGTTAATAATAATGGTCCACCCTACTTGCTTGACTAATCAGGAAGAGACCTTACGTGCTAGGAATGACGAGAACGTCCCATTCGCTCCTCAGGGAACACCTTTGATTGTTGAGGACTTGATGCGGGCTTTAGCCGCATTTGGGCAAACTAACCAACCTAGACGTGCTGAGGCCCTAGAGAGGAACCGTATCTCAGAGTTTATGAGACTAGACCCACAATCCTTTTCAGGCACAGTAGACCCTATAAAAGCTGAAGGATGGTTGATAGAGATACAAAAGATCTTCTCGGTCAACTTTACGACATTCATACTAAAAAGAGAGGCCCATGAATAGTGGTGTATGGTGCAGAGACAACATGAGAATGATGGCCGCCCATTCACCAAGGAGATGTTCACTAGGGTATTTTATGAGAAGTACTTTCCTCGAAGTGTACAATAATAGAAGGAGCAAGAATTTATGCACTTGGTGCAGGGTACGCGCTACATCATGGAGTATGAAGCTAAGTTCGCCAAACTAGCAAAGTCTGCTCCGAACCTAGTTGCAAAGTGTTACATAAAAGGAATATTGTTTCTTATAACTACTCGTCAATCTTCTCCTCTATCTAAATCCTAGTGTGAACATCCTGATTAGATCAAGTATTGATTATAACCTTTGAGAATGGATCCTCTAGAACAAATCCCTTGTGAACTAGTGAACTATTTCCCCTCAGACTACTAAACCTCAAGTTCCGACGACTAGAATTCAAAGTTAGGATCATTGTCTTCTTAGCTTGCTTTAATGTCTCTCCTTCCTATTTCACCTTCATTGCTTCCATTAACATATAAACTCTATAGTTCCTTCCTACTTGATCCCGCATCTCCTCAAATGTCTTTTGTAATGCAAGGGGTAGCGACTCCTTCCAGATTGCTATCTCTCATAACCTAGGTTGAGTCTTGTGGCTTACAAATGCTGGGTGATCACTCATCCGTCTCATCTTCTTGAAATGTTGGGGTAATGTGTGATACGGTTTCATCTTATAAGTCAGAATTCACGTGTTCTGTCTGAATGCTCTCTCAATTCCTTCTTAGTTGGGGTTCTAATAAGTCTCATACCTACACAATTAACGTCCATATATAAGAAACACATTATCATGATTATGATGGTACATCAAGCGTTAATTCTTACTAACGTGATTAGTTTTTTTTTTACTATCCCAACTAACTAGCAAATAGGATACCAATCATATAGAATCACCTTTAACAGATAAGCAGTATAATTGTGCAAGGCAGAGGAGAGCATACAAACACTTTAATTACTTGAACAAATAACAACTTACAATCTCAAACACTTACCAGGTGACAGAGGAGAGCATGTCGGAAGCACGACTCATAGCCCAAAGCTTCTTTTAGAAAATTAATTTAGGGTCTATAGAACCAATTTAAAAATTTGGTGCTCTAATACCACAAAATATATATGCGGAATTTGAATATAAACACAGTTTACTCTTTAAAAAAATGCGGAAGATTTAAAACTCACTTTTCTTAAAGGAAAACTAGGAATAATCATTTAACACTTATTAAATACCAAGTTCTCAAAAGTCCACGTAAAGGAATGGAAAAGAATTTAATTTCAAAACATTATCCTCTCAAAATCTTAAGAAAGCGAAACCCATAATAAAACATGTATAAAGGTTCTAAAATTGGAAGTTCATTTAATAACGTAAGACAATGGGCAAGTCATTGCACTAGGCCATCTCCATCCATCTCCTGGATGTCATCACTTGAAAATATATATATATATATATATATATATATATATATATATTACATCAAATGAGCTTTCAACAAGCTCAGTAAGTAACCATGCTCATGAATACTTGTTGTGTAAAAACTTATCAAGTATCCCATTTTTTTTAAAAAAATATAAAAAGGTTTTAATTTGAAAACCTTGGACTTGGACATCAACTTAAAAAAAACTTTGAACTTAAACCTTTGACTTGGAAATATTGGACTTGAACATTATCGTGGAAACTTTTGAATCTTTCATTCCATTGACCAAGTTGCAAGCTTACTTGTTGAGACATCTAGTTGATTAGGGATGCAGTGGACCTAGTTATTTGGAACCAGAAATATATACCGGTATAAGTACTTTCAATTTCCTGCAAGCGGCACATCAATATTAACATTAAACATTGCATTTGTCCATAAAGTCCCTTGGTCAGAACGCCAGTCCCCCACGCTTATTTTCCACTCACACCCTCCTCAACATTAATGTACACCTGACTAAACTTTTAGAAACAAAATATTTGGGGTACATGTATCTTTCGAAAATAAACTTGCATGCTCATGTCACCCTCTAAGCTTAACTTAATCATGAATTGTGTTTGTTGACATGATATGCAAGTGCAATGACAGTATAAGGATAATAAACACACAGAACTTAAAGCATCAACACGTAATCACGCACGTATCATCACTTAGGCACATAATTGCATGTATAGAACTAGGGTGGGGTTACTTACCTTTCGAGCTCTAAACCAACAAGAATTCTATCAACTAAATTGCCCTCCAATGCTGTCGTTCACAATTCATTGAAAAACCTTGAAGTAGATCATAAAACACATTCTTCCTTGCCTATATAAGGTTGTAAAGATGCTAACTTTGGGTTTGAAGATGGTGGAAGGGTGGTTTGTGCATTCAACTTGACTAGAGAATGAGAGACGAAGAAAACTTTTTGCTTGTGGCCAATTTTTGGAGTAGTAGAAGAATTGAATTTTTTTTGTCTTCAATTTTATTTTATATGATGGCTACAAAAATTAGGTCAAAACTAATATTAACCCTACATATTATTTTGGTTGTTTGGAAAGTCTAACTTTCCTAACAAACCATTTCCACATCATACCCAAAGTCCCTCTTCTTCTATCTTTAATGGTCAAAATTATGGACTCTAACTGGCTATCAATTTTTGGATCCTCTCTCCTCCGGATACATTGAACCTATCCTATAAATTCGATCTTGATATCCAAATACATTGAACCTATCCCATAATTAAATCTTGATATCTTAAATAAGAAAAACTATAGTTTTTTAAACTTAATTCTTCTAATATTCCAAGTGAGTTCTATTAATGATCTATTTTTAAGTTGGGCTTGGACTTCAGCATGCATATTAATTAATTCAATTAATTAATAAGCCCAAGTTCGTTTAATTGATCCAATTAATTAATTAACTCACTCTAAATTGGATTTTCAATTTTATTGGGTCTAATTAAATAATCATATTATTTAATTGAATAATTAACTCATCTAATTTATATTAATTTAATACTTAATTAATTAATCCAATTGATTAACTATATCCAACTAATCTTAAGCTAGGTAATTATATATAAAATGTTAAAAGTTCTTGATGAAATAAATAGGAAATGAGTGCGAAATTAAGGTTGTTACATCAGGTGTCTTGGGAGACATAGACTTAGAGAATAAAACCCCATGACTCATAGGCAGGAATCATCATTTGGATTCCTCCATGCTGAACCTTTTTAGCAATTTGTCTATGTACATGAATTGGAATAGTTCAATCATCCTTTTTGATTTATTTCTATAGATCTTTATCCCTAGGATAAAAGATGCATCTCCCAAGTCCTTCATGGAAAACATTTTTGACAACCAAGTCCTTGTTGACTGCAACATCCCCACATCATTCCTAATGAGTATGATGTCATCAATGTAGTGCACAATAAACGTAACTGCCCTCCCACTAACCTTCTTGTAGATACATGGTTCATCCGGGTTCTTATGAAAATCAAATATTTTGATTATTTCATCAAATCAATGTTTCAACTCCTCAAAAAATGGATCTCTGGAGCGAGCAAAATGAGCTTGCAAATCTTTTGCTCACTCCCACTGGATATGAAGCCTTCTGGTTGCTTCATATAGATCTCTTCCTTAATGTTTCCATTAAAGAAAGTGATCTTCATATCCATTTTCCATATCTCATAGTCATAATATACAGATATGGCTAGCAAAATCCAGTTGGATTTAAGCATCACCACTGCTGAAAAAGTTTCCTCATAATCAATTCCTTACTTTTGAGTATAACCTTTTGCAACCAAACATGCTTTATAGGTTGTTACCTCTTTATCTACTCCAAGTTTTCACTTGTAGATCCATTTATAGCCAATGGGAACAGTTTCCTATGGTGGGTCCACCAAGGTCCATACCTTGTTAGAGTATATAGATTCTATTTGGGATTCAATAGCTTCTTGCCACTTATCCGAGTCGATATCAGACATCGCCTCTTCATAGCTTCTTGGATCATTATCTAAAGGGAGTCCCTCTTCTTTATTTTCTAACAAAAAGCAGTACCTATCAGGTATCCTTGAGACTCTTTTGGGCACAACTTTAGATGGCACCCTATTTCATAAGTATGCCACTATTTCCAAGGCGTAGCCCCAGAATAGAAGAGGCAATGAAGTGAAACTCATCATAGATCGAAGAATTTCCAACAAGGTTCAATTCTTACATTTCATAACTCTCTTAAGTTATGGAGTAGCAGGAGGAGTCCATTGTGAGAGAATCTTATTCACTTTTAGATAATTAAGAAACTCTGTGCTCAAGTACTCATCTCCTCTATCTGATCGAAGAGTCTTAATACTTATCCCAGTCTATTTCTTCATTTCGCATCTAAATTTGTTTGAACTTTTTAAAGGCTTTAAATTTGTACCTCATAAGTAAACATAAGCATACCTAGAATAATCATTGATAAAGGTTATGAAGTAGTGATAATTCTCATCAGCACTAACACTTAGTGGACCTGTATACATTCGAATGGATCAAATCCAATAGATCATTGGCTTGCTCCACTTGTCCAACAAATGGTGATTTAGTCATCTTCCCTTTAAGACATGGCTCACATGTTGGCATTCTTTGCTCTTTGGAATGATCGAGCAATTGGGTCAACCTGTGAATTCTTTTCTCAAGGATGTGACCAAATTTAGCATCCCGTAAGAGTTGGCAACTATGATTATCTAAATTTTTTTATTTTGTTAAATAACTGGCATGGAATTTGTGGTTGTATTAATTACTTGTCAATGTACCAACATCACGAACAATGGAACATTTCCATCTTCAATCTTTTGACCAAACTTTATTTGTCTAACAGAGATTATGCTCTTAATATCTTTTAGCACTAAATAAAAATAATTAGAACTACCCTAATTCTATCTATAGTTATGTGGATTGCTCTTTTACCTAATGAAGCAATAATTGCTCTACTTCGAAGCTGAAAGTTCATCTTGGGATCATATTCGACATCCTATACCCAAGAAGCACCATCCAGTATCTAATACTTCAGAAGAATTTTCAATATTGACTATATAATTCAATAAGAATTAAATTTGAACCAGAACTTTTTCTAATTCAAAATTCTATTTAGAATATATTTCTAAATTATTGAGCAGGTCAATATTTGCATCCCTTTACAAGCTCCATTATCCCGCAGTTGTGTAACACCCCCATTAATACATAACCACTATAGGAGCTCCAACCGCTCGCTCAGTATGTCCATGGCTTCAAGTATCATCAAACTCACCTACAATGCATAAACTACATGAGTTAATGCTCAGTAAATAAAAATCATGCATGCTGAAGGGATAATCCAATATAAATGCAATGCATTTCTATGAGATCATGACAAGAATGCAAACTTATGCATAAAAATAGTTCATTCAAAATCATTTTCCATCACTGTTCCACCTACTATGTACCACATAGAGCTTTCAACAATATCAATAATCACATGGCCATAAACAGATTGACACAGTTTGAGGGCCATCTCCTTGGATCACCAGAGGTCCACCCTCTGTCTTCCCCTATGACCCTCCAGAAGTCTTCCCACCAGCTGCGTCGATAAGGGCACAGTCAAGTGGTCCACCCTCTCGTGACCACCAGAGGCACACCCCCTATCAACCTCTATGATCCTCCAGAAAGTAATACTCGTGGCGCCCCTAATATCATATAAATAAGCCACACATAGCCCTCGGTACACTAGTAGTGGCCAACCAAAATATTTTCTTTTTAAAAATAATGTCATGCATGCCAAAAACCTCAACTGTGAGCACGTGTTATGCATGGACAATCAAATGCTGGTGAATGGCATGTCCAATGACATAATAGATCATATATCCCATTATCCAAGCAACATATACACTATAAGGTATGTATAATACTCACAATACATACATCAAGACACAAAGATCACATTTAATATAGATAATGCACAAAATACTATGTCTATACATTGTAGTTGCAAATGAATTTTTACTTACCTTTGACATTTGATATCCTACTGAAGGTTAATAAGATTCTCTTCCCTAACCTTATATAAAGCTGCCTGTAAAAGTACAACGTATTAATTTTTATTTTTAATCAATAGGTTTTTATATCAAATCTCATAAGGGATCTTAAATCTTAAATTGAATTAAGTAACAATCAAACCTTAAAATTTTATACTTCACCCCCAATAAGAACCTTTTAAATACCTTAATTTCTCATCTTGAATTTATTCAAATATTATTTAACTGATATGTTATAATCCTATAACCAATCCCTCAATTTAATTAACTCCGTCATCTAATTAATACAATATAATAAAATCGAATTTTTGTAACTAATTTCGAAATAAAGGTGTATATTAATTATTATCTCACAGGTAGATAACTAGTTAACTTGGATCAAAAACTTTCTTTCAAATTATAAATAAATGACATAAACATGTATTTTATCCATACAAAAATAAGGAGAGACTTACCCAAAATTTTCTCAAATTTCTACGGTTGAAATTTGTTCTTTCTTTCTCCCTTCTTCTTTTTCTTTTTCTTTTCCTGTCGTGCTATTTCTTCTTCCCTGTTTTTTTTCTCTCTTCTTTCTTTCTTTCTTTTTCTTTTCTCTTTTCCTTTCCTTTGCTGTCGTGAATATGTGTGTGTGGTGTTAATGGTGTGTGTGTTTTAATAACTTAACTATTACTTAGCTACTAAGAAAACCTAATATAATATTATAACATATGTATACTTATCCTGAATATAATATAACATATTATAACATATGTATAATATCTTATAACTATTACTACCCTGTACACGTGTATACATATATGCATATATATATATATATATATATATATATATATATATATTATATATATATATATTTCGTACATCAACCCCTAAGTATATATATATTATTTTTTTCTTATATATATATAATTAATACATAATATTTTTATTTATTTATTCGCATAGTTTATCCTACACCGATAAATACAATGATGCCACATTTCACTTACGTGTATCGTAATCGTATCTGATAGTTGACACCTAAATCCTCATATCTTAGTACTAACTCAATAGGTTAAAGAATTTGGAAACTAATATCGGTGACAACTTCAAAAGTTTAATTATTAAAATACCGCATAAAAAATAATGCTTTATGAAATATTAATTAAAATGCAAATGGCATATACGTAGCATAAAATGCATGAACTATATTGGTCAGATGAGTAGCGCGAGGCTCGGGTATTACATCATTCCCTTCTTATGAAAATTTTATCCACGAAATTTTGCATATTGAAAAATCTCTGGGTATTTGGCTCTCATTTCATCTTCCCTTTCCCATGTAGCCTCTTCCGTTGACTGGTCCCTCCACAGTACCTTGACTAATGGGATTTTCTTATTTCTAAGTTGCTTTATCTCCAATGCCCTCTGTAGACTTCTCCAAAAGGTAGACAGAAATCTTGAGTCCCTGTTAGAAGTAATAGATAGTGGTACACCATTGAGTCTAACCACTTCCAGTATGTATATCTGTGCGTATTGGTCTATGGAATATGTTGAACAAATGGGAAGGAAATGAGCTGATTTAGTCAATTTGTCAAAAATCACCCAAATAGAATTATGACCTTTCACGGTTTTCGGTAAACCTACCATAACATCCATAGTGATTCTTTTTCATTTCCATTCTGGAATAAGCAGAGGTTGCCAAGTTCCCACTGGTCTTTGATGTTCTGCTTTTATCTACTGACATGTCAAACATTGGTCCACATACTGTGCAATATCTCTTTTCATACCTGGCCACCAGTAATGTATCTTCAAGTCTCTATACATTTTGGTAGCTCCTGGATGTATTGAATAAGGTGTTGAATGTGCCTTTGCAAGAATATATTTTCTGATGTTTTCCACATGGGACGCGTATAATTGTTCCCTAAATTGTAGCACTCCGTTCATGGATATTTTAAAATTAGATGGTACCCCCTGAGCAATATCCTTCTTTACCTTGATAAAATATTCGTCCCCTTATTATCCCTGTTGAATTTTATCAATTAACTTCGGTTGGAGTGTCAAGGTTGCCAACTTTATTTCCATTTCTCCCAATTGTACAATCTCCACATTCATTTTCAAGAATTCAATTAACTTTGGTCTCTGAACAGAAAGAGTATATACGGTACCTTGTATTAATTTTCTGCTCAGTGTATCTGCCACCACATTAGCCTTATCGAGATGGTAGTTGATAACACAGTCATAATCCTTCACCACCTCCAACCACCTTCATTGTCGCATATTCATTCTTTTTGTGTGAAGAGGTATTTTAAGCTCTTGTGATCTGTATAGATTTCACACCGCTCCTTATGTAGATAGTGCCTCCATATCTTCAGTGCAAATACCATTACAACAATCTCCAAATCATGTGTAGGGTAATTTCTTTCATATTCTTTTAGCTGCCTTGATGCATATGCAATCATTTTTCCATTTTGCATCAGTACATATCCCAAACCATTCTTTGAGGCATCACTGTAAACTACAAAGCCTCCAGTACTTGATGGAATTGAAAGAATGGGTGTTGATGTCAACCTCTTCCTCAATTCTTGGAAACTTTGCTCGCACGCCTCTATCCATTTAAATGTGATACCTCTCCGCGTTAACTGTGTTAAAGGGAAAGCAATCTTGGAAAATCCTTCTACAAATCTACGGTAGTATCCAGCCAAACCAAGAAAGCTACATACTTCTGAAGGATTTATATGTTGTGACCAGCTATTAATAGCGTCTACTTTACTTGGATCTACTGATATTCCTGCCTTGATATGATATGTCCCAAGAATACCACTCAGTCCAACCAGAATTCATATTTCTTGAATTTAGCATATAATTATTTCACCTTTAAAACTTCTAACACCATTTTCAAATATGTCACGTGCTCGTCCTTTGTTTTGGAGTAAACACAATAACAAATTTATCCATAAAATATCTGAATACCCAATTCATTAGGTCCATGAAAGCTGCTGGGGCGTTAGTCAATCCAAATGGCATCACCAGAAATTTATAATGTTCATAACTCATACAAAATGTTGTCTTCAAAATGTCATCTTCTTTTATTTTCAGTTGATGATACCCAGATCGTAAATCAATCTTTGAAAATACTGCTGCACCCTGGAGCTGATTGAACAAATCATCAATTATAAGTAAAGGATATTTATTCTTGATTATAACCTTATTCAATTCTCGATAATCTATTCACAGTCTCATTGTACCATCTTTCTTTCGTACAAACAGGACGGGCACACCCTATGGTGAAAAGCTAGGTCTGGTAAAACCTTTTTCTAGCAATTCCTATAATTGTATCTTCAATTCCTTTAACTCAGATGGAACCATTTGGTACGGGGATTTTGAGATTGGAGATATTCCCAGCTGCAAGTGAATAACAAACTCTATCTTACGATCAGGTGGTAACCCAGGGAGATCATCTAGAAATACTTCATGGTATTCCTGGACCACTGGTACTTCACTAAAGGTAGGATGGTGTTGTTCTTCAATACTCATAGCACTGACTAAATATCCCTCACAGCCAGCTTCTGGTAAATGTTGTGCCTTCAGCACTAATATTAGTGGGAATCTGAAGCTCTTCATAATCCCAACGAACACAAAAGGTTCTTCTCCAAGAGGTTGGAATGTCAGTAACTTTTTTGGCAATCTATGGTAGCACAGTACTTTGATAACCAGTCCATGCCCAAAATTATGTCATAGTCATTTATGGCCAATACAATTAGATCAGCATATAGTTCTCTATCTTCAATAGGAATGGCACAAGCTTTCAAAATTAGATTGGTCTGCTTTGAGTCTCCAGAAGGAATCGTCACATTGTAACTAATTTATGTTATGTCAGGTGTCCTACCCAGCCTCTTCACATACTCAGTGGATGCAAATGAATGTGTAGCTCCTGAATCAAATAGTATAAATATTGGAGTATCATAGATAAAGAGTTTACCTGTCACTACCGATGGATTCGCCTATGCGTATGCTCTAGTGATGGTTAAAACTCTAGCTGGTACATTATTTAGCTTTGTAGTATTTAGGTTCTCCAAGCATGTTCTAGCTATATGGATAACCTTTCCACACACATAGCACCTTCTAAGATCTGTAGGGCAGTTTCCCACATATTGACCACCACATCTAGGGCACATAGATTGTGGCATTGGCGCTTTCCCCTGCTCTATCTTTGGTCTCTTATTTTGCTCCTACTGTTGGTGCTCTAGTTTTGATTGGAATTTGGGTTTTTGGCCTTGAGCTTGCAATGGTCTCTTCTTTTCACTTCCAACCCACCTTTGTCCTTGTCCTTGCTTAAATTGACAATGAGCTTCCAGCGCACGAACAATTCTAAGTTCAGCTTGCTCAACAAGTAATGCTCTCTCAACAATCTATGAATAGGTGATTCCTTGAATTCCCACCATATTAACATCTCTGTATAGTTCTGGCTTCAAACCTTCAAGGAATCTTTCTACTTTCAGTGCATCAGGACTAATCATATGTGTGAGAAACCTAGACAACTATTCAAATTTTCGAATATAGTCCCTGACTGTCATAGATCCCTGCTGCAACTGTATAAATTCATTCATCTTCATTGCATGAACAGGCGCAGTGAAGTATTTGTTCCTGAATAACTCTTTAAATCTTTCTCAAGTCATAGTAAAGGGATCATCTATGCTCCTCATTGTATCACACCAGTGCCCAGTACTTCCACGAAGCATAAACGAGGCACATATCACCTTCTCTTCCTCTAGGACTTTGCTATGCTGGAACATATTTTCTAAGGTTCACAGCCAATCCTCTACGGCTGTAGGATCTACCGTATCTTCAAATATTAGTGGATTGAGTTTCCTAAATCTTTCCCCAACTATCTCTACTGATTTTTCTCGAGGCTGTGGTTGATTCATTTTAGCTCTGTGTTGTCCACCCATATTCCTTTGCTGGATGAGTTGTTGAATTTGTTCTGATTGTCGCTGAATGAGTTTCGTAAGATGGTTTATAATAGTGTCTCGATCATCATTTGGCATAAGTATCTCCCCTTCTTGGTTTCTACCTCCACTACTACTCTCACTCCTTGTTCTTGTCATGGCTACAATACTGTTTTAGAACATGGCTAATTTAATTCATGAAATAATAATGCATCACATAATAAAAAAAAACTTACGAGCAAAGCCGTACTTCCATAAGTTCCAAGTTTATGTACATGGACAGTCTACAGAACCTGTAACTAGGCTTTGATGCCACTCTGTAACACCTCCATTAATACATAACCATATATATCTAGTATAATTTGATATGATAGAACCTGTGTGCATGCATGAATTTTTTTTTCTGTAACATCATAATAAATAATAAAATATTTTTTCCACTCACAAACTAATATATATATATACCTGCAGAGGACCCATAACAACCATAACATTTACATACCCATGTATAAAAAACTTTAAAAGTAATACATAGTACAAAACGCAAAACCTAATACAATAGACTTCAAAATCAACTAAGTTAACAACTAGCCCAATAGGTCGTCATCCATGTACACTGATCCTCAAAACCTATAGGAGCTCCAGCCGCTCGCTCAGTAAGTCCATGGCTTCAAGTATCATCAAACTCACTTACAATACATAAACTACGTGAGTTAATGCTCAGTAAATGAAAAATCATGCATGCTGAAGGGATAATCCAACATAAATATAATGCATTTCTATGAGATCATGACAAGAATGCAAACTTATGCATAAAAATAGTTCATTCAAAATCATTTTCCATCACTGGGCCCTTGGCCCACCTACTATGTACCAAATAGAATTTTCAGCAATATCAATAATCACATGGCCATAAATAGATCGACACAGTCTAAGGGCCATCTCCTGGCATCACCAGAGGTCCAGCCCCTGTCTTCCCCTGTGACACTCCAAAAGTCTTCCCACCAGCGGCGTTGATAAGGGAACAGTCAAGTGGTCCACCCTCTCGTGGCCACCAGAGGCACACCCACTGTCAACCTCTATGATCCTCCGAGAAGTAATACTTGCGGCGCTCCAAATATCATATAAATAAGCCACACATGGCCCTCGGTACACTAGTAGTGGCCAACCAAAACATTTTCTTTCTAAAAATAATGTCATGCGTGCCAAAACCTCAACTGTGAGTACGTGTTATGTATGTAAATGTAAATGTTGATAAATGGTATGTCCAATGACACAGTAGATCATATGTCCCATCATCCAAGCAACATATGTACTATAAGGTATATATAATACTCACAGTACATACATCAAGACACAAGGATCACATTTAATATAGATAATGCACAAAATATTATGTCCATACATTGTTGTTGCAAATGAATTTTCACTTACCTTTCACCATTGATATCCTATTAAAGATTAACAAGATTCTCCTCCCTAACCTTAGATATAAGGCTGCCTGTAAAAGTATAACATATTAATTTTCATTCTTAATCAATAGGTTTCTATGTCAAATCTCATAAGGGATCTTAAGTCTTAAATTTAATTAAGTAACAATCAAACCTTAAAATTTTATACTTCACCCCAATCAGAACCTTTTAAATACCTTAATTTTTCATCTTGAATTTATTCTAATATTATTTAACTGATATGTTATAATCTTGTAATCAATCCCTCAATTTAATTAACTCCATCATCCAGTTAATACAAGATAAAAATCGAATTTTTGTAACTATTTTCGAAATAAAGGTGTATATTAATTATTATCTCACAAGTAGATAACTAGTTAACTTGGATAAAAAACTTTCTTTTAAATTATAAATAAACGACATAAACATGTATTCTTATTCGTACAAAAATAAGAAGGGACTTACCCAAAATTTTCTCAAATTTCTACGGTTGAAATTTGTTCTTTATTTCTCCCTTCTTCTTTTTCTTTTTCTTTTTCTTTTCCTGTCATGCTATTTCTTCTTCCCTGTTTTTTTTCTCTCTTATTTTTTTTTCTTTTCTCTTTTCCTTTCCTTTGCTCCCGTGAATGTGTGTGTGGTGTTAATGGTGTGTGTGTTTTAATAACTTAACTATTACTTAGCTACTAAGAAAACCTAATATAATATTATAACATATGTATACTTATCCTGAATATAATATAATATATTATAACATATGTATAATATCTTATAACTATTACTACCCTGTACACGTGTATACATATATGCATATATATATATTTTGTACATCAACCCCTAAGTATATATATATTATTATTATTTTCTTATATATATAATTAATACATAATATTTTTATTTATTTATTTGCATAGTTTATCCTACACCAATAAACACAACGATACCACCTTTCACTTACGTGTATCGTAATCGTATCTGATAGTTGACTCCTAAATCCTCGTATCTCAGTACCAACTCAACCAATTAGGTTAAAGAATTTGAAAACTAATATCAGTGATAACTTCAAAAGTTTAATTATTAAAATACCGTATAAAATATAATGCATTATGAAATATCAATTAAAATGCAAACGGCACATACGTGGCATAAAATGCATGAACTATATTGGTCAGGTGAGTAGCACGAGGCTCGAGTATTACAAGTAGCGACATGAACCAATCTTATCTAGATTAATCCTCTAGCTTTGCCAGCTAGAATCTCCTATAACTCTGCATAGGAGGTCATTCTTCAACAATTTTAGAAGGTTTCTCTACAACTCTTTTAGAATGTGTAAAGGGAGATACTTCCATAATTCTTATGAGAGTTGTTTCTATAACTATTTATAGAAACTCTCCTTTTTCACATTTCTTAACCTATCAAATTTGAGAACTATTCTCAAATTTCAAGTGTAATCCAGATAGAATTGAAGCTTAGTGATGTTTATTGGTGTCAGGAATAGTTTTTAGTGGAATTATAAGCAATAACAATTATCTTAAACGAGACAGAAAAATGAGTAAACTATGGAAAAATCATATTAATTTAATATAAGGTCTTTAATACTAAATGTCTCCCACTATTTTCTTCAAATTCCATCACCCCTAATAGAAGTTCAGGAAATCGAATTTCCTAGTAGGCTTGAGGTCTAATGGAAATTTCACACCCTAATTTTATGAGCCCATGAAATATTTCTATTAGTAGTCAACTATTTAACGATTATATTACAATACAATCCTCAAGTTTGGTTTGCCTCACCTGTTCCCATATACCCCAATTTTATGAGCTTATATGGTACTAAATGTTAAATAAAAACCATCAAACATTTGTCTAGATAGAGCATCAAGATGTCCCTTGACTTATAGCCAACATAATGACGAGTCCATCCTATGAGCAACTCTATACTTGGTAGAGATCACAGCTTTCTAACACAAGACCACCCCACGACTCATGGAGACCCTTTAGGTTCATAACTACGCTAGTAGTGGACTTACAAGATTTGCATCTTATGAATAACAATTATTCTGATTAATTAATTTAATTAATTAATCTGCTTAAAATTAACTCCTTAATTCAAAAAAACCATACTATCCATGAGAACACCTAGCAAGTAATCATGATAAACTAGTCTTCGATGAAATAGTGAGTAAACCTATTTTAGTTGCAAGTCCCATACATGTATAATCCTTCTGATAACTAATCTCTTGATTGAATCCAGGGTATGGATTATAAGTCAAAATCCTAAATGATTCAATAACTATGATCTCATTTCAAGATTCAATAACTCTAAATGAATCAATATTCTTCCTTCTTAGCCAAGGTTTTCGAATCACGAACTATAAAAATATAGGAGATTCCTTTGTTAAAAGACTAGTATCAAATTCTATGTTGGCCATTGACAAACCTCCATGCATACCAGTGTAACACCCAACATACCCCTTTGTGATTGTCATGTAATCAAAAGATATATCAAAGTACTGCAAGGTTCACACAAGGCTACCATCGTACCTCAAATCTAAAGACTAGCCATTTACTATCTCAACACATAAATTCTTATTTCGACCTCCAACTAAGAATTTTCTATAGGTCATATTCAGTGTATTTGTTCTCTAACAAACACCCACATACATGCATTTATGTCTCTATGCTAATGCTCGTCTTATGAGAATGCATCGCATGTGCGAGTCTTATTGGGTTATTTGATGTCCCATGTCAAAAATCCCTCGACTCAAAACTTAGTTAAGATCAAAATCTTACAGACATATTCCATGATCACCATCATATGCGTGACCATGCCCCCTAGCTAAATTTATCTAAGGGACTTTCTGTAATGCGTATAAAAAATGCAAGATATAAGATAAAGAAAGTGTTTTTTTACTAATATGATTCTTAATAAAAATTTCTTACAAAAATAATGAGTACAATACACCCAATCTAATTGGGGCGTTAGGCATCCTACTCAAACACGAGCCGACATATGCCACTGAGGAGGAGCTTGCGGATTATCACAACTGGTTGATGATGATCTGCAAGTGAGATGTTATTGTTAGAGTAAGATACCCAGTGCTCTAATTAGATTGGGTGTATTATACTCTTTTTATTTTGTAAAGACAATCTTATTGGAAATCATATTAATAAAAAGGTATTTTTTTATCTTTTGTCTTTCATCTTTTATTTTTACACATTAGATAAAG
The DNA here is from genome assembly GCA_019321725.1 of Paulownia fortunei. Classification (NCBI taxonomy): domain Eukaryota; kingdom Viridiplantae; phylum Streptophyta; class Magnoliopsida; order Lamiales; family Paulowniaceae; genus Paulownia; species Paulownia fortunei. The sequence continues at coordinate 15,405,299 of CM033108.1, forward strand.
GCCTTAAACCAAAATTAGCTACAGAGCATGGTCGCACATATGATCGCGATCATGGAACATGCCTTTAAGGCTTTGGTCTTAAATAAGTTTTGAGTTAAGAGTTTTTTGAGATAGGACATCAAATAGCTCAGTACGACTTGCACATACGATGCATGCTTGTGAGATGAAGATATCACATTCCATTGGCATTAGCATAGAGATGCAAGTGCATGTATGTGGGTTCTTGTTAGGGAACAAGTACATCGAACATGGCCTGCAAGAAATTCTTAGGTGGAGGCTTTACCTGTTGAAATAAGAATTTATGTGTTGCAATAGTACACGGCTAGTCCTTGAACTTAAGGCACGATGGTAGCCTTGTGTGTATCCTGCAACACTTTGATATATCTTCTGGTTGCTTGACAATCACAAAGGGGGTATTGTTCATGAAATATTTTTCAAACTGCAAGTGTACGGTGTCAAGTTTTAATACAACGGTGAGTTGAGTATCGTATCCACAAGAATTGTAGTTCAAATAGTCCTAATTTTATCTAGAAAATCAAGTGATGATTGGTAAACAAAGGAGAATAAGATAAAAATTGCAAAGATAAAACTAGAGTTCTTAGAAGTAATACAACAAACACCTTATGAACAAGAAATTCTAGAGCAATGACTCACCTAATTATCACATATGTTCTTTCCAAAACATATTAATTTAATCAACAATACATGTAAGTCAAGAATTCCTAAGCTCATCAATTTTCTCTCTCGAGTGCCGAATTGATTATGAGTTCTAATATGAATTTCAATATCTCTATAAAAACACAAGAATAAAACTCTACAAAGGTTCAATGAATTCTTCTTCAAAACTTCAAAGGTTTCATAAGCTTGTCAACTCTATGATTCCTAGGTTATATTATCTTTATGATCATGTATAATATTCCCTCTCTCGAGTATCGAATCTCATACATCAAACACTCTCAATTAATGGCCAAATAATCAAGACAAGATAACACAAACAAGATGAATAACTTGAACTAATAATATTTAGAATTCAAAATATATGATCAAATAAGTTTACATCATCCTCTAAAAAGAAATGTTTAGTTGATCATGTATGAATATAACTTCAAGAAATACATAAGAAAGAGCATGGAAATTGTTCACCAATTTGTGAAGTGGAAGAAATGGTTGAAGCTCTCCTTGTCTCCAAGAATGGCTGTCTTTTCTCTCCCAGAATAGCTCTTTGTCCAATAGCACCTTTATGTCCAAGAATATCTTCCTACGTCCATAATACCTTTGGAGGCTCTTTGGGGTCCTTAAAATCAGATGGGAGAAGCCCTAAATATTGCAACAAACCCATTTTTCCCTCTTTATCCACATGGTAATGCGTAGGCGCTGACTGGATTGCCTGGCACAACAAGGCATTTAACTTTCTATCTTCAGCATCTACAACCTCTTTAAACCTATTTTTAACCACTTTCTATTCGAAAATGGCTTTCAGTGTCTTCATACGATTGTATCTCTATGTCTTGGATTTGCATATGTACTTTAATCAACTAAATATAACATCTGTGGAGATAGTTATGCTTGAAATACCATGATCTGTCATAGCCAAAAATTTCAGCCCAATGCTGACTTTTGAACTCGATTTTGCTCATTGAGATCGCCATAATTGGATTTTGTGGTAAACATAGAAGTTTTAGATATATCTCTTGGATTTCTAGTAGTTCAAGAATAAAGTCAAAATCATATTTGAGAAAAGAGTTAAGATTGAAATACAAAAACTGCCATCTACAGCACCACAATTCAGACTCTTCAACATTTCAACCAAGCTTTTGGTTTCTTTCCATTTTCTTCTCTTTTTGTCATTACCTACAAAATTTAAAACTAAATGCAAAAAAAGTAGCAAAAACACTTGATAACAAACCAAATTTTAATCAAAAGGTATATTAATTGTTGGTATAAAACCAACTTATCAGGTATGTTGGGTGTTGCACTGGTGTGCATAGAGGTTTGTCAGTAGCCAACATAGAATTTAACACATATCTTTTAAAATAAGAGAATCTTTTATGTTTTCATAGTTCATGATTTAAAGACCTTGGCCAAGGCAGGATGAATCGTGATTCATCAGAAATCATTAAAACTTGAAATGGGATCACAAATATTAAATCATTTAAGGTTTCGACTCATAATCCATGCCCTAGATTCAATTAGGAGATTAGTTGTCGAAAGAACCGTACATGTATGGTACTCACAACTGAAATAGGTTTACTCGCTATTTCACTTGAGACTAGTTTGCCATAATTATTTGCTAATTCCAATAAGATTAATTAATTGGAATAATTATTATTCATAAGTTGTAAATATTGCAAGTCCACCACTAGCTTAGTAGTGAACTTAAGAGGGCCACACATCTTTATGGAAAGTAACATTTCTAGTTTTGGGATTTATCCAATGGTTGAAAATTAATTAATTAAGATTTTTATTTAATTTAATGGTTAAATAGAATTATTCAATTAAGTAATTGATTTATTTAATTGGACCTAATTTGATTAGGAAGCCTAATTGGAGTAAATTATAATTAATTAATTGGATTGATTAACTTGGGATTAAATCAATTGGATTAATTTGTGGATTTTTAAGTCTAAGCCCAAAAATTAATTTGGATCACTTAAGAAGCCCACTAGAATATGAAGAGAATAAATGTGATTTATTTAATTAACTTATTTATAAATAAATAAACAAAGTGATCGATTTTTATAGAATAAAAATTGGCCACTAGGATTTATTTTGTATATAAATATATTTTTAGTATATATTTTATATTTATCAGTCTTGATATTATTTAAAGAGTTCAAATTAATATCAAGAATGTATGCAAACAATTTTGATGACTAATGTAGTTTCAAACAAGTCTACATACATTGGACAGAGAAAAAGAGAAGAGTTGTTGGAAACTAAATCCTTCCAAGATCAAACTTTGAAATAGTTCAAAATTAACAAACTTTCCAAGAGTTGGAGTAGGAGCAAATTTTCAGCCCCTATAAATAGGGATGGATGAAAATTACATAATTAATTAGTAAAAAAATTATTTTGTTAAGTCTTCTATTTTTCTCTCCAAGAAAAAAAAAGAAAAGCAAAAGTGTTTTCTTGAAATCTTGATTTTCTTGTTCTTTAAAAGAAACTAGTTCCTTGATATTCTCTCTTTATCCAAGAACTTAAAGAATCAATCTTTATTGTTCGTGATAGTTTATTTTTTATCCATCAATTGGATCAAAAGGCAAAATTTACTACGAATCAATATTAGTAAATAATTAAAAGAATACTAGCAAATTTAATATTTGTTTATATATTCATTTGAATAAGCGCGATCATTAGAATCGCTTTCGAATTGAAGGGATAAATTTATTTGATAAATTTATGTTTTTAATTAAAAAAATTAGTTTCCATTTCACATGCCCCTACGATTATGGCAAACTCAACAGTGATATCAAAACTATAGTTTCATATATAAATTGTTTAAATTCAAGTTTAGTATGTAAAATTTGATTTTGCATAATTTCAGCAATTTATGATTAGGAATTATTTTAATTGCTTATTTAAATTGTTTAAATATTAAAATCAGAAAAGGCATGCAAAGAAATAGGCTACGCGTACTGCGCGCGTGCGACGGACAGCCTTTGTGCTGCTCATTGTGTCATTTTTCCCGAGTCTATTTTTTTCTAGAATTTTAAAATTAAATGTTAATTTTAATAATTTTTGAAATATTATTTTTCAAAGAAAAATTATTTTTCAAGTAATTAAAAATTATCCCAAGTCAAAAATTGCATTTAACCACTTGGTAAATTTTCATGTTTTTAATTGTATATGATGTTAATTATGAGTATGTATGGAATGATCGTGAGCAATTGGACCAATGTGATTGGTTTTATTTAATATTTTTGGATTTTAAAATAGGGCCTGCGAGCCTCTTATTCCATCTATATAAGTTATTTAATTTTCTACAAAAAGAATAGTATAGGTGGTGAGGTTTTTCTTTCTCTTTGGAATATGAAGGAGAATCAAGAAGGAGGTTCCAAAGAAGGCTCATGTTTGTATGGGATATAATTATGTAATAGAATAGATTCTATTCCATTTTATTACACTTAGACTGACCTTAGGTCCATTTTTTGCTCCAATAGACCACATATGATTAGTTTATGATCATCCATTTATTTAAATATGTATTAGATGCATGCTTAAGATTTTATTTAATGCTTCTATACTTGCGTAATGATATTATGATATCATGCAGTAAATAACCAACCTAATTTAAATTATGATGAGGTCTTGGATAAAATTAAACCCTACTTAATTTATGAAAATTAGGTAAAAAATTATTTTCAAAAATTCAATTTCAACCAAAAATGGGCAAGTTAGGTAGGACCTATCGTTCCATGCCTACCATCAAAGGTCGACATGACGACCGCTACCGCACTTGTTCACTGGCCATGAGTCGTGGGGTAGTTTTGTGTTGGAAAGCTGTGATCTCTACCAAACATTGAGATGCTCGTAGGATGAAATCATCATTATGCTGGCCATGAGTCTTGGGACATCTTGATGCTCTATCTACATAAATCTTTGATAGGTATTATTTGATACTTAGCATTACGTGGGTTCATAAAATTGGGGTATATGAGAAGAGATGAGGCAAAATAAACTTGAGGGTTGCATAGTGATACAATCGTCAAAGAGTTAACTATTGATAGAAATATTTCATGGGCTCATAAAATTAGGGTATGAAATATTTTTGTTGGACCTCAAGCCCACTGGAAATTCAATTTCCCAAAATACCATTAAGGGTGATGGAATTCGAAGAAATAGTAGGAGACATTTAGTATTAAAGACCTTATATTAAATGAATATATTTTTTCCATAGTTTACTCATTTTCTACTTTGTGCTTATTTTGTAGTTTTTTCTACTAAAATGGCAAAGAATCCACTTGCGACAATCCTTTAACAAAATAAATTAACTAGACCTAATTTTGTTGATTGGCTAAGAAACCTTAAGATAGTTCTTCAATCTAAGAAGAGGGCATATGTGCTCGATGCCGTACCTCTTTCAGTTCCACCAGATGATATTGATTCAAAGGATTATGCAGATTACCTATGTCATATTAATAATGGTCGATCCTATATGTTGGCATCGATGTCAAATGAACTGTAGAGGCAGAATGAGGATCAAGATACTGCTTATGGGATCTTTCTTCACCTACAAGAGTTGTATGGTGAACGAACTCAATAGATGAGATATCAGATCTCAAAAGAGCTTTTTAGATATTGTATGACTAAGGGCTCATCAGTCCATGACCATGGATTGAAGATGATAACCCTCATTGAAAGGCTGGCATCCCTTGGAGCCGTTATAGAGAACAAACTCTATATGGACCTTCTGTTATAGTCTCTGCCTCCCTCATTTAACACCTTTGTTGTTAACTTTAACATGCACAACATGGAGACTAGTCTCATGGAGCTTATGAACATGTTAAAGACTATTGAGTCCACTATAAAAAAGGACAAGCTGGTTTTGCTTGTTGGATCCTATTCTGGATCAAAGACTAAAAACCCCAAGAAATGAGAGAGGAAAGGAAAGGGTTCCTCTAAGCCTAACAAGCTGAAGGCTAAAGATGGTGTTAAGAAGGTTTCTTCTCAAGCCAATGACAAGTGACATTACTGTCGTAAACCAGGGCACTGGAATAGGAATTGCAAGGAGTATCTTGCATGCCTGAAGAGTTCAGGCATATATTTTGTTGAAGTTAACTTATCTATTAATAATACTTTTTGGGTATTAAATATCGGTTGCGGCTCACATATCTGCAATAATTTGCAGATGTTGATAAGAAGTAGGAGGTAGATGGAGGAGACATGGTCCTAAGGATGGGAAATTGAGTAAAGATTGGTGCATTAGCTATAGGGACCATTAATCTATCTTTAGAGAATGGTTATGTAATAGTTTTAAACAATTGTCTTTTTGTTCTGGATATTATTAAGAACATTATCTCTATTCCAATTTTAGATAGAGAATGTTTTAGATTTACCATTGGGAATGAAAATTGTTCCATTTTCAAATGTTATGATTTTATCTATTTAGGTTCTTTGATGAATTATTTATATACTGTTACTCCTTATAACCCTATTCTCATAATTCAATAAAATAAAAAAAATAGATAATCATTGTTCCGTGAGCCTTTGGCATGCAAGATTAAGACATATTTGTGGGAAAAGGATTAACAATTTGGCACAATTGCTTGATCTAAAGAATGAGCAAGAACTGCTAACATGTGAATCCTGCCTCAAAGGAAAGATGACCAAATCTCCATTTCTTAGACGATTGGAGCAAGCCAAACATTTATTGGATTTGATCCATATAGATATATGTAGGCCACTAAGTGTTAGCCCTCCTGGGAACTATAATCACTTCTTAACCTTTGTCGATGATTTCTCTAAGTTTGGTTATATGTACCTTTTAAGGTACAAGTTTGAGTATTTGAAAAGTCCAAAAAATTCAAAACCAAAGTAGATAAACAAACTTGCTTAAGTATAAAATCTATTTGATCTGATCGAGGAGGTGAGTACTTAAGCACAAAGTTTTTAGATTATCTAAAAAAGAATGGAATTCTCTCATAGTGGACTCTTCTTGCTACTCCACAACTTAATGGAGTTGTGGAATGCAGGTATTGAACTTTATTGGACATGGTTCAATCTATGATGAGCTTCACTACATTGCCTCTTTCATTCTAGGGCTATACCTTGGAAATAGTAGTATACCTATTAAATACGATGCCATCTAAAGCCATGCCAAAAACACCATATGAGATGTGGTGTGGAAAGACACCTTCCTACAAATACCTTAGCGTATGGGGGTGTGCTGCTTATAGGAAGCAACAAGTAGGAGATAAGTTGAATATGAGATCCAGCTTATATAAGTTTGTGGGATATCCAAAGAGTCTATTGTATACTATTTCTATAACACCTTGGAACAAAAGGTATTTATTTCGAGGAATGCTACCTTTCTTGAAGAAAAATTTATTTCAGAGAGTAGTAGCAAAGTCATGGAACTTGAAGAAATTTAAGAACCATAGAACACCCTAACTGTCGCAACAGATAACACAACATTTGATGCTGGGCCCTTTGAGACACAACCTCTTTGAAGATTCAAAATGGTCTCAAGAGTACCTAAGCGGTACAACTTGTTAGATAACAAAGAAGAGGGACTTCTCTTAGATAATGATCAAAGAAGCTATAGAGAAGTGATGTCTGACATGGACTTGGAGAAGTGGCAAGAAGCTATGCAGTCGAGATGGATTCCATGTACTCCAACAAGGTATGGACCTTGGTAGACCCACCACAAGAAATTATTCCCATTAGTTGCAAATGGGTCTACAAGTAGAAGCTTGGAGTAGATGGATAGGTAGCGACCTATAAGGCACTTTTAGTTGCAAAAGGTTATACTCAAAAGTAAGAAATTGATTATGAGGAAACTTTTTCACCAATACGATGCTTAAATCCATTCGGATACTGCTAGCCATATCTGCATATTATGACTATGAGATATGGCAAATGGATGTGCAGACTATTTTCTTAATGGAAATATTAAGAAAGACGTCTATATAAAGTAGCTAGAAAGCTTTATATCTAGTGGGATTGAGCAAAAAGGTTGCAAACTCTAGAGATCCATTTATGGACTCAAACAAGCTTTGAGGAGTTAGAACATTCGGTTTGATGAAATAATCAAAACATTTGATTTTCATAAGAATTTGGATGAACCATATGTCTATTAAAAGGTTAGTGAGAGTGCAGATACTTTTGTTGTGCTCTACATTAATAACATCCTACTAATTTGGAATGATGTGGGGATGTTGTAATCAATGAGGACTTGGTTATCTAATCAAATTTCCGTGAAGGACTTGGGAGATGCATCTTTTATCCTAGGACTATCCTAGTTCATGTACATTGACAAAGTGCTAAAAACGTTTAGGAGGAATCCAAGCAATGATTCCTGCTTATGAGTTATGGGGTTTCATTCTCTAAGGTTATGTCTCCCAAGACACCTGAAGAGAAAGAAAAGATGGCTCGCATACCTTATACTTCCGCAATAAAGAGCATAATATATGCAATATTGTGTACAAAGCCTAATATAGCTCATACTCTGAGTGTCATGAGTAGATATCAGTCCAATCCAAGGGAAGAATACTAGAAAACAGTTAAGATGGTCCTCAAGTACTTGAGAATGGCTAAGGATATCTTTCTAATATACAGCAATAGAGAACTAAAACTAGAGGGATATATAGAGTCTAGTTTTCAGTCCGATATAGATGAGTCAAAGCCCATGTCTGGATACATATTCACCCTAAATGGTGGTATAGTCAGTTGAAAAAGTTCCAACAAGAGACGATTGCAAACTCTACCACCGAAGCTAAATATATTTCTGCATCAGATGCAACAAAAGAAGTTGTTTGAATAAAAAACTTCATTCAAAGGTTGGGTGTAGTTCTATCCATTGTTGATCCAGTTATGATTTACCATGATAATAATGGAGCCACTGCACAAGCAAAAGAGCCAAGATCTCTTCAAAGATCTAAAAACATAGTGAGATCAATAGTAGAAGCAATGTCATTATGGATTGAGTTGCCTCAACAGAAAATTTAGTTGACCTACTTACTAAGCCCTTAACATAGAAGGTATTCAACAGACATCTCAAGAAGATGGGTTTTAGATATATGGGCAATTGGAGCTTGGGCAAGTGGGGAGATTGTTAGAGTATGATGCATAATGCCCTAATTCGATTGTGTGTATTATACTCTTTTTCTTTTAGTTAAAGTCATAAGACCAAATTTAGCTATAGGGCATAGTCGCGTATATGATGGCGATCATAGAACATGCATTTAAGGCTTTGGTCTTAAATAATTTTTGAGTCAAGAGTTTTTTGAGATGAGACATCAAATAGCTTAGTAAAACTCGCACATACGATGCATGTTTGTGAGATGAGGATATCACATTTCATTAGCATTGCATAGAGACGCAAGTGCATATATGTAGATGCTTGTTAGGGAATAAGTACACCAAACATGGCCAATAAAAAATTCTTAGCTAAAGGTTTTGCATATCGAAATAAGAATTTAAGTGTTGCGATAGTATACGGCTAGTCCTTGGACTTGAGGCAGGATAGTAGCCTTGTGTGCATCCTGCAGCACTTTGATATATTTTTTGATTACTTGACAATCACAAAGGGAGTATGTTAGGTGTTACACTGGTAAGCATGGATGTTTGTTAGCAACCAACATAGAATTTGACACTTGTCTTTTTAAATAAGAGAATCTCCTATGTTTTTATAGTTTGTGATTCAAAGACCTTGGTCAAGGCAGGATGAATCGTGATTCATTAGGAATCATTGGAACCTGAAATGGGATCACAGTTATTCAATTATTTTGGATTTGAACTTATAATCTATGCCCTAGATTTAATTGAAAAATTAGTTGTCGAAAGGACCATACGTGTATCATACTCACAATTGAAATAAATTTACTCACTATTTCACCTAAGACTAGTTTGTCATGATTACTTGCTATGTGTTTTCATAGATAGTAAGGTTCTTGGAATTAAGAAGTTAGTTCCAAGCAGATTAATTAATTGGAATAATTGTTATTCATAAGTTACAAATATTGTAAGCCAACTAGTAGCTTAGTAGTGAGTCTAAGAGAGTAACACATCTTTATGGAAAGTAACATTTCTAATTTTGGGATTTATTAAATGGTTGGAAATTAATTAATTAATATTGATTAATTAATTAATTAAGAGTTCTACTTAATTTAATAGCTAAATTAAATTATTTAGTTAAGTAATTGGATTATTTAATTGAGCCTAATTTGATTAGGAAGCCTAATTGGAGTAAATTATAATTAATCAATTGGATTGATTAATTTGGGATTAAATCAATTGGATTGATTTGTGAATTTTTAAGTCCAAGCCTAAAAATTAATGTAGATCACTTAAAAAGCCCACTAAAATATGAAGAGAATAAATAAAATAAATATAATTTATTTAATTAACATATTTATAAATAAATAAATAAATAAATAGAGTGATTGATTTTTATAGAAAAAAATTACTCACTAGGATTTATTTTATAAATAAATATATTTTTGTTATATATTTGATATATATCCATCTTGATATTCTTTGAAGAGTTCAAATTAATATCAAGAATGTATGTAGACAATTTTGATACAAACAAGTCTACACACATTCGAGAGAAAAAAAGACAAGAGTTGTTGGAAGATTTAGAATTCATTGAACTTACCTTTCTTGGAAGCGTTAATAAGATGGGGTCCCCTTACGTACGTGAAATCCTCTTATGTTATCCCCACCCGCCTAATGTGCTGAAGTGGTTCATGTTGAAATAATTAAAAATTGACAAACTCTCCAAGAGTTGGAGTAGGAGCAAATTTTCTGCCCTTATAAATAGGTTTTCTCTCAAAGAAAAGAAAAGAAAAGAAAAGAAAGAAATAGAAAAGTATTTTCTTGAAATCTTGATTTTCATGTTCTTTAAAAGAAAGCTAGTTTTTTTATATTTTCTTTTTATCCAAATTTCAAGAACTTAAAAAATAAATCTTTATTATTCTTAAAAGTATGTTCTTGATTTATCAATTAGATCAAAAGGCAAAATTTATTCCGGATCAAGATTAGTAAACAATTAAAAGAATACTAGCGAATCTTTTTAATTAGTGTTACTTTTTATATTGTGGACCTGATAGAGGGAGACACTTGGATCCCTACAAGTTTTGAAAGTTCAGGATAAGTAATTGACTGCTTCATTTCCTACAATAATCAGAGTACATGAAAAGTATAATCCGAATTTAATATTCATTTATATATTCACTTGAATAAGCACGATTGTTAGAATTACTTTCAAATTGAGGGGATAAATTTATTTGATAAATTTATGTTTTGTACAAAAAAAAATTATTTCCGTTGTGCATACTACTGCGATTATAGTGAACCCAATAGCTATATGATGGCATCGATGTCAAATAAGTTGTAGAGGCAACACGAGTTACTTGAGCATGCACGTGATATTTATGTTTACCAATAACAGTATTATCATGAACATACTAAGCTGACAAGATATCCGATCTTGAAAGACCTTTTTAGGACCTATATGATGGAGGGCTCTTTAGTTCATGATCTTGGATTGAAGATGATAGACCTATAGTCTTTGCCTCTATCATTTGACACCTTCATTATCAACTTCAATATGTATAAGATAGAAACTAGCCTAGCTGAGTTGGTCAACATGTTGAGCATGGCTGAGTTTACTATGAAGAAGGACAAGCTGGTCATACTTATTAGATCCTCATCCAACTCAAAGGCTGGAAAGCCCAAGAGAAAGAATGGGAGAGAAAAGTGTCCCTTAAAGTCCAAAGGCAAGAAGGCAACTCGTGGCGTCTTTAAGAGTTCAAATAGGACTAATGATAAGTGCCACTACTACAGTAAACCTGGGCATTAGAAGAGGAACTGCAAGGACTACTTTGCAAGCCTGAAAAGTTCAGATATTTATTTTATTGAAGTTAACTTATCACTTAACTATGATTCTTGGGTATTAAATACTAGATGTGGATCTCGTCTATGTAATGATTTATAGATGATGGCAAGAAGTAGAAAGCTAAGTACAAGAGAGACAGTTCTGCGGCTAGGGAATGGATCAAAGATTGCTGCATTAGCTATAGGAAGTGTCAACTCAGCTTTAGCAAATGGAGTAGTTTTATTTTTTAACAATTATCTTTATGTTCTAGTGATAGTTATGAACATTATCTCCATTCCTATTTTAGATGGAGAAAGGTTTACTTTTTCAATAAAACATGGAAGTTGTTTTATTTTTAAAGATTCGATTTTGATTACCTCTAACATATTGATGAATGGTTTATATTCTATTAATTTCCTTGAACTCATTTTTCAATGTCAACAAATAAAAGAAAATTAGATAATCATAGTTCCCAACTTTTATGGCATGCTATACTAGGTCATAATATGATAACATTTACCCACGATTATTTGAGGTATGGTTATGTTTACCTTATGACGTATAAATTCAAAGCTTTTAAAAGTTCAAAGAATTCAAATGTAAGGTGGAGAAACAAACTAGGCTAAGTATCCAATTGGATGAGACAATCAAATAATTTGATTTCCCCAAGAACCCGAATGAACCTTGTATCTACAAGAAGGTTCGTAGGAGCACAGTGACATTTATTGTGTTGTGTGTTGATAAGATTCTACTCATTGGGAAAGATGTAGGGATGATGCAGTTAACTAAGACTTGGTTGTCTAACTAGTTCTCCATAAAGGATTTGGAGAAACATCATTTATTCTTAGAATAATGATCTATAGATATAGGTCTAGAAGGATAATGGACTATCCTAATCCATGTACATAGACAAAATGCTAAAAAGGGTTAACATGGAGGAATCCAAGTGATGATTCTTGTCAATGAGTTATGGCATTTCTCTCTCAAGGTCTATGTCTCCTAAGACTCTTGAGGAAAGGAAAAGGATAACTCGCATACTTTATGCATCTGCTATTAGGAGCATAATATATGGAATTCTATTGTATAAGGCCTGATACTATATCTGCTCTGAGTGTCACGAGTACATATCAATCCAATATAGATAAGGAATACTGGAAGGCCATGAAGATGATCCTGAAGTACTTGAGAAGAACTAAGGATGTCTTTCTTATATACGATTTTGGAGAACTAAACCTAGAAGGCTATACTATTTCTAGTTTCAGTCCAATATAGATGAGTCAAAGTTTATATCTAGATATGTAATCACGATAAATAGTTGTGTAGTTAGTTGAAAAAGTTCCAAGCAAGAGACGATCGCAAATTCTACTATCAAGGCTGAATAAATAATTGCATGTGATGCAATAAATGAAGTTATTTGGGTGAGGAACTTCATCTAAGAGTTGGGTGTGGTTCTATCCATTATTGATCCTATATTGATATACTATGATACCAGCAGAGCCATTACACAAGTGAAAAACTCAAGATCCTATCAAAGATCCAAGCGAATCCTGAGGCGATACCATCTGATCAGAGAGATTATTAGTAGAGGTGACATTGTAGTAGATAGAGTCACTTTGGCAGAAAATATAGTAGACCCACTGACCAAACCTCTAGCACAGAAGGTATTTCATGAACATCTTGAGAAGATGGGCCTGAAGTATATGGGCAATTGGCGCTAAGGCCAGTGGGAGATTATTAGAGTAGTGTCCAGCGTGCCAATTATATTGGGCATCTTTTATACTGATATATTTATAAAAACAATCTTTTTCTTATCATATTAATAAAATAGTCAAATTTCTTTATATTTAATTGCTTATAGTAATTAGATAAAGTTCATAGGCCAAAATTAGCTATGGGGTATGGTCATGCATATGATGGTGATCATGGAATATGTCTCTATAACTTTGATCTTAAATTAGTTTCAAGTCGAGGGCTTTTTGAGAAGGACATCAAATAGCCCAATAGACTTGTGCATATGCTGCATGCTTTTATGAGGAGAATGTCTCTCTCTATGGACAATGGTGTAGTGACGTTAGTGCATGTATATGGGTGCTTGTTAGGGAACAAGTACACTAACTAGACCCACCAAAAATTCTTAATTGGAAACATGATTTGTCCTTATACTTGAGGCATTATGGTAGCCTTGTGCATGTCGTGTTCCATTTTGATATATCTTCTGTCGTGTTCCATTCCTTGTCAAAAATATTAATTCATTTATTACTAGTTGATAGTTAGAATTAATATTCACTATATTCAATCCATAAACTAGGTTACTAAAGAAATCAGAATTCTAATTTGGTGTTTCTACTCAAAGTGTGGACTATTATAGATGAGAGATACTTTGAATCCCTGTGAACCAAAATTTAGAAAGGGGCTAGCAATCGATTGCTTCAATCCCTACATCAATAGGAGTGCATTGAAAGGTATAAATCGAAACTTCAATTGCTTTTATACTACCATTGAAAATTATGAGATTGTTAAAAATGACATCGGATCCGAGATACTGCTATAATTGTTATGGCACGTTGTTTTAAAAATTTTAATTCTTTGATGTATATACCGGCCCGAGATCACACAAACCCAATAGTATTTATGCACCCTTTTGTGGCCCTAATCCAATTAGGTTACTGTCTAATATTTTAATTAGAAAACCCCTCATTTCCATTCTTATCTCTTTCCTTTTATCCAAGAAAAAATCATTCCTAATTTTGTTAGGATTTTTATTTAATTTCCAATAAGACTCCTAATTGGCCTCTAAGCCGACATGCTTGAACTCTAATTAATTATTAAAATTGATCTCCATCTATTAATAAAATCCAATATAATTATTTGATCCAATCAATTAATTAATTGATTTTATAAAAGGCCATTTAATCTAATTAGGCCCAATAAAAATAATTCTATTATTTTAATTGGTTAAATTAATTTAACTTCTTAAAATAATTTAAGCCTAGCTAAATAATTGATAAATTTAATTAATTAACTCATTCCCACGAGCCCTAATCTTTATTAGATCCAATTAAATAATTATATTATTTAATTGGATGAATTAATTTAATCCCTTAAATTAATTCGAACTAAAGTTAATTAATCACCATTAATTAACTTAATCCAACATCTTGGATTAAATACTAGATTATAAGTGGTCATCTCAATTTGTGTTTAACCCTTTAGGTTCACAACTAAACTAATAGTGGGCCTCCAACTTTTGCAACTTATGAATAAATTAATATTTTGATTAATTAGTTTAATTAATTAATTTGCTAAGATTTAACCCTTAATTCAAATAATCCCTGAAGTTAATAAAAGCACATAACAGTACATCTTACTACCTTGCCTTCGATTATTAGCAAGTGAACCAATTTAAGTATGAGTGCCATGCAAATACAATCCTTTGATATATTCGAAATCTTACCGCAAGCGTACATTATCAATATATTAGCATAAAGTGATGTGAATACGGGTTGTCGTGTCTCGAGCAAGTGTGTATGGAAGTACAAAACCCAACTATATTTAACCGAATGAGATTTAATATATTGATTAAAAATGAAATAATTTGACAAAGCAAATTCAAAGCCAAGGAATGCAATGAATATAATTCAATTGAGAGAAGTGTCAAAGCCATGAATCGCTATTTTTACTATTGGGTTCGCGTGATCGAGGGGTATACGCAGATCCAATGCGATTTTTAACTACCTCACAATTTTCAAAGGATGAAATAAAATAATTAAAGTTTCAATTTATACATTTCTATGTACTCCGGTTGTCGTAGATTATGAAGCAATAAATTGCTAGTACTATTTCTGAATTTGGTTCACAGAGATCCACACGACTTCCCTTAAAAGTAATCCAAGCTAAACTACAAAATTAGAATTCCGCTAGCAATTCGTATTTCTTTTATAATCTAGTTTATGGAGTGTGTAAAGAAAAATATTAATTCTTTTTATCAACTTGTGATAAAAGAATTAACACTTAAAGATGGAGTTTTTGGAAAAAAAGGACGGATGAAGAAAATATTTTTTCTTCTATTATATCCATATGGCAAAAAATTAGAGGATGATTATTCATCCTTAAATTTTTGGCCATGGTGTATATATAGGGGGTATAAAATTTTAAGAGTCTTACTCTTGGTATTTTGTGTCTCCTTTTGATTGGTTGTAAGATATTTTGGTTTATCAAAACTTTTTTCAATTTAGCTCTTTCATATCTTCCAAAGATATTCAAGATTACCCAAAAATTCCAAACTCTTGACTTTGCATCATTTTTCAATCACCTTCATTGGGCCTTTCCTATTTGGCTTGGTCTTAAAATTAAATCACATAATTAAACCAATTAATTGTCTTACCCAAATTAATTAATTATATCTAGCCATCTAATCAAATTAGACCCAATTAAATAACTCAATTATTTAATTAAGTAAATTAATTAAATAATTAAATTAATTTATTGACTGCGCAATTAATTTGATCGAATCAAATAATTATTTCACTCCAATTGGGCTCCATAATCTTATTATGTCTAATTAAATAATCTAATCATTTAATTAAATAATTAATTCAATTTCTTGAATTAATTTAAGCCCCAATTAATATCTATTAATTAATTGGATCCAACCATTTGGATCAATTCTTAATTAGAAATGTTCCATCTCAAATTGTGTCTAACCCTCTAGGTTCAAAACTAAGCTAGAAGTGAGCTTGCAGCATTTGCAACTTATGAGTAATAATAATTATTTCGATTAATTAATCCAATTAATTAGTCTGCTTGAAATTAACTCCTTAATTTCAAAAACCTCACAAGTCATGGAAAACACCTAACAAGTGTATCATGACTAGCTAGACTTAGGTGAAATAGCAAGTGAATCTATTTCAATTACGAGTATCATACACGTAAGGTTTTTCTGTTAACTAATCTCCCGATTGAGTCTAGTGAATGGATCAATAGTCGAAAGTTTCAATAGTCAAAAGTCTAATTGTTCAATAATTATGATTCCATTTCAAGTTTCAATGACTCAAGATGAATTATTAGCAAACCCTCATCTTATGTTCATCCTGCCTTGGCCAAGGACTTCTAAGTTATGAACTATGAAAACATAGGAGATTCATTTGTTCTACAAGACAAGTGATGGATCCTTTTTTGACCACTCATTAACCTCCACACATATCAATGCAACATCTGATATATCCCCTTTGTGATTGTCAGACAATTAGAAAATACATCAAAATGAAACAAGACATGTATAAGACTACCATCGTGTCTCAAGTTAAAAGACTAATCGCATACTAATGTAATATGTAATTTCTTATTTCGACAAACAAGGTTCCAATTAAGAAATGCCAGTTGGCCTGTTCAGTGTACTTGTTCCCTAACAAGCACCAGCATACATGCACTAGTGTCACCATGCCAATGTCCATAGAGCAAGACATTCTCCTCATGCAAGGATATATTGTATGCGCGAGTCTACTGGGCTATTCGATGTCCCATCTCAAAAATCCTTTGACTCATAACTAATTTAATACCAAAACTATAGAGGCATATTCCATGACCACCATCAATGTGTGACCATGTCCCGTAGCACAAAGTGGTCTGGAGACTTTATCTAATTACGTGATGAAATTAAAGAAAAAGAAATTTACCTATTTTATTAATATGATTTGAAAAAGATTATTTTTGCAAATACAAAAGCATAAAAAATACACAATATAGTTTGTTTTTACTAACAATCTCCCATTTGCCCTAATGCCAATTGCACATGTACTTTAGGCCCATCTTCTCAAGATGTCCATCGAATACCTTCTGCGCTAGAGGTTGGTCGGTGGGTCTGTTATATTTTTTGTCGGAACTAACTCTATCCACTACATCATTGCCTCTACTAATTATCTCTCTTATCAGATGGTATCTCCTGATAATGTTCTTGGATCTTTGATGAGATCTTGGCCTTTTTGCTTATGCAATAGCTTTGTTGTTATCACAATATATCAATACAGGATCAACAATGAATGGAACCACACCCAACTCTTAGATGAAGTTCTTATCCAAACAGCTTTTTTTTGCCCCATCACATGTAGCAATATATTCAGCTTCGATGGTAGAATATGTATTCCAACTGACCGCATTACCATTTAAGGTGAATATGTATCCGAACATTAACTTTGAACTGTCTATATCAGACTAAAAACTAGAATTTGTGTAGCCTTCTAGTTTTAATTCTCCAGAGCCATATAGTAGAAAGATATCCTTAATCATTCTCAAGTACTTGAGGATCATTTTTACAGCCTTCCAGTATTTCTCACCTGGATTGGACTGATATCTACTCATGGCACTTAGAGCATATATGACATCAGGCCTTGTACACAGCATACCATATATTATGTTTCCTATGGCTGATGCATAAAGTATGTGGGTCATTATTTCTCTCTCCTTAGGAGTCTTAAGAGATATTACCCTTGAGAGAGAAACACAATGACTCATTGGCAAGAATCCATGCTTAGATTCCTTCATGTTAAACCTCTTTAGCATTTTATCTCTATGTGTGGATTGGGATAGTCCGATTATCCTTTGTGACCTATCTCTATAGATCTATATTCCAAGAATAAAGGATGCTTCTCCCAAATCCTTCATGGAGAATTGATTAGACAACCAAGTCTTAGTTGACTGCAACATCCCTACATCATTCCCAATTAGTAGGACGTCGTCAACATATAACACAATAAATATTACTGTGCTCCCACTAACCTTCTTATAGACACAGGGTTCATTCGGGTTCTTGTGAAAATCAAATGATTTGATTGCATCATCAAACTGGAAGTTCCAACTTCAGGAAGCCTACTTGAGTCCATAAATAGATCTCTGGAGTTTGCAAATTTTTGCTCACTCCCTTTGGATATGAAACCTTCTGGCTGCCTCATATAGATTTCTTCCTTAATATTTAAGGAAAGCGGTCTTTACATCCATCTGCCATATCTCATAGTAAGAATAAACTGATATGGCTAGCAATATCTGAATCGATTTAAACATCACTACTGGTGAAAAGGTTTTCTCATAATCAATTCCTTACATCTGAGTATAACCTTTCGCAACTAGTTGTGTTTTGTAGATCTCTACCTCTCCATTTACTCCAAGCTTCTGCTTGTAGACCCTTTTGCAACCAATAGGAACTATTCCTTATGGTGGGTCCACCAAGGTCCATACCCTATTGGAGTACATGGAGTCCATTTCAGATTACATAGCTTCTTGCCATCTTCCCGAGTTGATGTCTGACATCGCCTCTCCATAAGTCCTTGGATTATTATCCAATAGGAGATTCACCTCGTTGTTCTCTAACAAAAAATCCATACCTCTCAGGTAGCTTTGAGATCCTATGGTATCTCCTAGGAGAATATGTGTTCGAAGGCCTAGCCTTTGCTGGTTGGCCCGTTACTATGTCTAAAGGGAGGCTTTGTGGTTCTTGAATTTCTTCAGTTTTACGACTTTGCCATTTGAATCTAATAGAAACTCCTCTTCTAAAAATGTAGCATTCCTTGAAACAAACATCTTTTATTATGAGGGATCGTATAAATAGTATCCAATGGATTGCTTTGGAGACCCTACAAATCTACATAAACTAGATCTCATATCTAATTTATCTCCCACTTACTGCTTTATGTTAGCAGCATACCCTCATACCTTAAGGTATTTGTAAGAAGGTGGCTTTGCACACCACATCTCATATGGTGTTTTGGGCACCGACTTTGATGGCACTCTATTTAATAGATATGTCGCTATTTCTAGAGCATAGCCCCATAATGAAAGAGAAAGTCCAGTAAAACTCATCATCAATCGAACCATATCCAACAAAGTTTGATTTTTATGCTCTACAACTCTGTTAAATTGGGAGTTGCAGGAGGGTCCACTAAGAGATAATCCTAATCTCTTTTAGATAATCAAGTATTCACCTCCTTGATCTGATCGAAGAGCCTTGATACTTAGCCCAATTTGTTTCTATATCTCACGTCTGAATTCTTTAAACTTTTCAAAAGCTTCAGATTTGTACTTCAAGAGGTAGACATAACCATACCTAGTATAATCGTTAATAAAAGTTATAAAGTTGTGATAGTTTCTACGAGCACTAACACTTAGTGGCCCACATACATCTGAATGGATCAAATGCAATAGATTTTTGGCTCGCTCACTTGTCCAACAAATGGTGATTTGGTTATTTTTCCTTTGAGACATGACTCACATGTTGGCATTCCTTGTTGTTTTAAGTAATTGAGCCAACTTATGAATTCTTTTCTGAGAGATATGACCTAACCTAGCATGCCGTAGAAGTTGGGAACTATGATTATCTATTTTTCTTTTATTTTGTTGAACATGGAAAATGAGTTATGGGATTAATAGAATATAAACCATTCATCAATATGACAGAGCTAATTAGAACTGAATCTTTAAAAATGGAAAAACTTCCGTGTTTTATTAAAAAAGTAAAACCTTCTCCATCCAAAATAGGAATGGAGATAATGTTCTTAACTATCTCTAGAACATAAAGATAATTGTTTAAAATTAAAACTACTCTATTTCCTAGAGCTAAGTTAACACTTATATGGCTAATGCAGCAACCTTTGTTTCATTCCCCAGCCACAGGACTATCTCTCCTCTACTTAGCTTTCTGTTTCTTGCCATCACCTGCAAATCATTGCAAAGATAAGACCCACAGCTGGTATCCAATACCCAAGAAGCATCATTAATTGATAAGTTAACTTCAACAAAATAATAACCTAAACTCTTCAGGCTTACAATGTACTCCTTGCAGTTCCTCTTCTAATACCCAGGTTTGCCGCAGTAGTGGCACTTATTATTGATCTTGTTGGAACTCTTGGAGACCCATCTGTTGGCTTCATACCTTTGAATTTTGAGGAATGCTTTGCTTTTCCCTTCTTTCTCTTGGCTTTACAACCTTTGAGTTAGATGAGGATCCAACAAGCATGATCAGCTTGTCCTTTTTCATAATGGACTCAGTCGTCTTCAACATGTTAAATAGCTCAGCAACACTAGTTTCCATTTTATGCAAGTTGAAGTTGAAAATGAAGGTGTCAAGCGATGGAGGCAAAGAGGGTAGGATGAGATTCAAATAGAGCTCGTTATCCATAACAACTCCAAGTTACTCGAGTCTTTCAATCAGGCCTATCATCTTCAATCTATGGTCATGGACTGAAGAGCCCTCCATCATACATGTCCTAAAAAGCTCTTTCAAGATTTGATATCTCACCTGCCTAGTATGTTCACCATACAACTCTTGTAAGTGAACATAGATATCATGCACATGCGCATGTGCCTCGTGTTGCCTCTGTAATTTTTTGACATTGATGCCATCATATAGCATTGCACTTGCAGATCATCATCAACTAACTTGTGATAATATGCAAGCTCTTCCTCACTAGTATCTTCCGGCGTGGCCGACGCACGATATCATTAAGTATGTAATCCTCTTTTCAAATTGTAGAATAATCTAAAGGTTCCTCAACAAATCGACATAGTTAGGACCAGTTAATTTATTAGCTTCTAAAATTAATGCAAGTAGATTTTTAGCCATTGAATTCCATCAGCCCTAATAGCAATCCGGAAATCTTATTTCCCAGTGGGCTTGAGGCCCAATCAATATTTCGTATGCCCCAATTTTATAAGCCCATAAAACATATTGAAAGGTAGTTAACTTTTAACAATTATATCTCCATACAACACTGAAGCTATTTTAACTCACTTCTTCCCATATACCCCAATTTTATGAGCCCATATAGTACTAAGTGTCCATATAGATGGTGTTAGAGTAGTGCCCGGTGAGCAAATTGATCTGACCGTTCTTATACTCTTGTGAATTATTCTTATTTATATTAATATAATTTAAATGACAATCTTTATCTTAAATTCATCATAAGAATTAGATAAAGTCCTTAGATCACACATAGTTGTGGGCGTAGTTGTGCATATGATGGTGATTGTAGAATATGGCTCTAAGGCTATGATCTTAAAACATTCCAAGTCAAGGATCAATGAGATGGGACATCAATTATCCCGTTGAGACTTGCGCATATGATGTAGGCTCGAAAGGAGGATGCCTCGCTCCATAGGTATTGGTATGGAGACACTAGTGTATATATGTGGGTGCTTGCTGAAAATAAGTACACTGAACAACCCCACCTGAAAATTCTCAATTAGAAATATTTTATTGTCGAATAGAAAATTTTCCATTACGATAGTACAAGAATTAGTCATTGGACTTAAGACACCATGGTAACCTTGTGTATGACATGTTGTACTTTGATGTATTTCCTGATTACATGACAATCATAAGGGATTATATTAGGTGTAATATCTTTATGCATGGAGATTAATGAGTGGCCAACAAGGGATCCGTCACCAATCTAGATGAATAGGTGAATCTCCTATGTGTTCCACTGTACTTGACTCTAAAATCATTGGCCAAGGTTAGATGAAAATTAGACATGGGATTTTCTAATTATTCATCATCGAATCAAGCTACTAGAAATGAAAACATAGTTATTGAGCTAATGGGGTTTCAACTCAACATCCATGCTCTAGGCTTAATTGGGAAATTAGATGACGGAAGGACCGTACTTGCATGGTATTCATAATTGAAATAGGTTCGCACATTCACCTTAAACTAGGAGTCATGATGCATTACTAGGTGCTTCCCATGTTTTGTGGGGTTCTTGGAATAAATGAGTTAATTCCAAGAGAATTAATTAATTAGATTAATTAATCAGAACAATTAATTGTTCAACTAAGTCGTAAGAGTTATGAGCCCACGGCTAGTTTAAAGTGAACCTAAGGGGTCACACACAAAACTTGGACAAGTCAATTTCTAGCCTAGAAATTAATCCAAGTGTTGGATTAAATTAATTAATGTGATTAATTAATAAGGGTTAAATTAATTTAAGTGTGGAATTAATTCAATTAATTGGTTGGACCTAATTAGATTAGGGAGCCTAATTGGAATATTTAATTAATTAAGTGGATCAATTAATTAAGATGGACCTAATTAATTAAATGAAATAATTTAATTTATTGAATCAATTAAAGTAGGGCCTAATTGATTACTTTGACATAGACTCATTAGGTGTGGGCTTGTAGGAAGCCCATCAGGAAATTGGATTCAGAATCCAATTCCTAGAGAAAGTTAAATTGTGAATCCAATTTCTAAGAGGTAATAAGGAAAAAGAAAAGTCCTTAAGGGATAAAGAAACTTACGAAAAGAGTTGGAGATAAGAAAGGAAGAAGAGTCCTACATGGAAATGACTTGTGGTAGCCTTTATTGACAATCTTCTTAGATGTTTTTTATGTGAATTTTATTGCAGATTTTTGTCAAGAAAAAATGTGGAAAACAGCCTCTCTCTCTTAAAGAAAAATAGTTTTCTTCATTTCCAAAAATTCGTCCCTCATTTCTTTTCAATCTCCAAAAGTTCACTAACCTTTTATCTAGTTTAATTCTTGATTCAATTGTTGAATTAAGAATTAAATTAGACACTTAAAACACTAATTGTTAGTATGTTATTGTTCCAAACAAAATCATTGTGGGATAGAATTATCAAATCTAAAACTACTAGCATAGGATTCGATTGCGAGTGGGCATCCAAGGTGTGGATACCGTTAGAGAGATAACATTTGGGATCCTAGAAGCAAATCATATTTCAATCAAATGGGTTTTGAACTGAAGAACATGGAGATACTTTCATGCAGGGATAACGATTTGAATCATTTCAATCCTTACATCAAGCGGAGTGCAAATCAAGGTAAGGGTTTTTGAAACTTTCTTACTTTAACTATCAGAAAATTCACAACTGAATAACTGTGAAAGGGTTCTGGAATTTGTTTTAATTACATGTGATGGAATATATATTTATGTTTTTGAAAATTTTTAAATTCCACTACATATACGTTTTCCAGGATCGCGCGAACCCAATAGTGGTATCAGAGCCAAGGTTCATGCGTTTCTGATACTTTTCGATTATGTTTATTTAATATATGTGATAGATTAAATATTTATATGATTGATTGGTTTTGAATCAATTAATTTCTTTGTTTGGGATTGTTATTATTAATCGTTTTAAATGTTAAAATGTTATAAGAACTAAGACGAGTTAAGAAATTGAATTTCTTGATTTTCAAGAATTTCAAGATTTGTGAAAAACTCTTGAATTTCTTGATTCAAAAATTTCAAGATTTGTGAAAATCTTGAATTTCTTGAAACGTGGCAAGAAATAAAAAATTAAATAAGTTGATTTCTTGATAAAGAAAATTAGTTTTTATCAAATTTCAAAATTTCTTGATGAGATCAAGAAATCAAGAATTCTTGATGAGATCAAGAAACTATGAAATCAAGATTTGTGAAAATCTTGAATTCTTGGACATTAAAAAAAAATTAGAGTGCCGACCACCTGTCGTGTGATGTCGGGTGGGTTGCTAGGCACCCAGTGCGCGGTTGCCCAGCCACCCAATGTGTGACGTCGGGTGGGCTGCCGGCCACCCGACGTCGGGCACCGGGTTGCCCGACGTGTGATGTCGGGTAGGCACCCGGCACCCGACGTGCGGGCGCCCAACCACCCAACGGGCAGCAACCTTGTTGAACTATTGTCCATCTTACCTCATTGCGTAATTGTTACGTGAAGTTTATGATTTTTTATTTTAAAATTAAATGTCAATTTTAATTTTTTAAAATCCCAAATTTGAAAGAAATTGCACATAACATAATCGGTAAATTTATATATTTTCATTATCATGTGATGATTTATGTTAAGCATGCTAGTTGGATGATCATGGAGCCTAGGCCAATATGATTGGTTTAATATTATGTATAGTTAGTTATTTTTGGATTTTAATTAAAATAAGGCCTGCGAGTCTCACATTTCTCTGTTTTATTCTTGATGTACTTCTACCTCGCTCCTATGTATCTTCCCTTGGAATTGTTCCAAGGTTTCTTGTAGTTTAAGCAAATGTAAGGAGAGTAGAATTAAGCGGCGAGGTTAATCTTTTTTGTAATTTGGCGGACATTATAAGAAGATTAAATGAAGACGGAGGAAAAGCGAGGAAACAAGGCCCATGAATGTATGGGATATATTTATGTAATAGATATGTCTATTTGCATTTTAATTATCACCCTTAGATTGACTTAGATCTACTTTGGCTCGAGTAGATCGCATAGGATTAAAGGCTCATGATCATATATTTATTTTAGGATGTATATGATACATGTTGTGTTTATTTAATGCTTCCTTATGATGTATGCTTGTCATCGTTAGGATAGTGAACATTAAATAAACAAGAAAAGAAAACGATGAGACCTTGTATAATAAATCTAGTATGACCCTCAGTTGAAAATATTTCAAGTTGAGAACCTTTATTAGTTCGATATCAAGCATAAATGGGTAATATTAGGTGAGACCCAATCGTCCATGCCTTCCATCAAAAGTAGTGGCATGCCGATATGCTACCACATTTAGTACGTTGCCCATGAGTCATGGGATGTGCTAAGCGTAGGCAAGTTGTGACCACTACTAAGCATTGAGATGCCCATGGGGTGGACTCGTCTTTATCATTGGCTATGAGTCATGTGACGTTTAGATGCTCCATCTACATGGATGTTTGATGGGTAATGCTTGACACTTAGTACCATATGGGCTCATAAAATTGGGGTATATGGGAAGAGGTGAGGCAAAATAGCTTGAGGGTTGCATGAGGATGCAATTGCTAATGTTGTTAGCTACCTTTTAGTTTTGTTGTATGGGCTCATAAAATTGGGGTGTATAGCAAGGCTAGTTGGACCTCAAGCCTACTAAGAAATTAGATTTCCCGAATTTCCATCTAGAGGGTGATGGGATTTGAATAAAATAGTGGGAGATATTTATGATTAAAGACCATATCATAAATGGATATTAATTGAATGAATGCTTAAATTTCTGCCTCGCATAGGATAATGGTTATCGCTAGTAATTCCATATAGGGTAATCTAGACAAACAAACAAACTTACCAGCTCAATATAGATGTTTGTCACCATTATGGATATTTAGGGCATAGAAAGAGGAAACACAAGTATTAACTTGCTTAGTTGAATTAGAAGGGGTTCTAATTCAAGTTTATCATTGTTGATATCAACCATTAAGGTTGATAAATTTTTTCTTGGATATTGAATATCGGATATGATCCCATCTTTGCAAGGGGTTGCAGTGGATGACAAGAAAAATGGAGACTAAGATAAAGGACGATCCTTAAGCTTGAGAATAAAGTAAGTGTTGCTTTATTGGCTATAAGAATGATCTACTTAACTCTGGATGGAATTAGAATAGTATTAGTTAATTGTCTTTGTTACATTGACAAATGAACTATACAATCCCAACATTTCATGCTACATAATCAACAAAGTAATCTAAGAATTAGATAATCAAAATAGTGCATACTTGTGGTAAGCTAGATTAGGTCATATCTTTAAAGAAAGAGTTAAAAAGATGGTACATTTGCTTGACCTTTTAGACTTGCATGAGGTGCCAACTTGTAATCTTATCTCTAGAAAAATATGGCAAAATCACCATTTGTGGGACAAATAGAGAAAACCACGCCTTTGGATGTGATCCAAAGGGATGTAAGCAGTCCACTAAGTGTTAGTGTACAAGCGAACTATTCTTACTTCATTATTCTTGAAGGGTTCAAAGAATTTAGATATGAAGTAGAGAATTAAATTGGCCAAAGTATTAAATCAATCGATATGATCGAGGAAGAGAATACTAAGGTGGTAAGTTCTTGATTATCTAATGGAGAATTAGATTCTCACTTTAAGTAAATCCAAGTTGAGTTTCACTTATTTCCTCCTTCATTCTGGGAATTCACCCTAGAATCGATGATATTATTTTCAAGTAAGGATATTATCTAAATCGGTGCTCAAAAACACCATATGTGATATGATGTGGTAAAAGACCCATCGTATATATACCTAAGGGTATAAAAGGGGCTTGCTTCTTTAAAGCAGTTAGTGGGAGATAGGATGGATGTGAATCCAACTTATGAAAATTTGTGGGGTATCCAAATGAATCTAAAGAATACGATTTCTATGGTTCCTAAGAACAAAAGAATTTGTTTTCTAGGGACACCACCTTCTTGAGAAGAAGGAATTTCTATTATATAGAAATTGCTAGATCATAGAACTTGAAACAGTTCAAGAACCACAGTTTGTCTCACAAGTGGCAATGATGTATGAACAAATTACTAACACTTCTAGTACACAACCTCCAATGAGATCTGAAAGGATCTCAGCGCTACTTATACGATAAGAGTCTCTTACTAGAGAGAAGCAATGAGGATCTCCTTTTTAAATATTGATCTTACTAAGGAGTAATAATATATGACATCAATTCAGAAATTGGCAAAATGACATGCAATCCAAAATGGACTCTATGTACTCCAACAAGGTGTGACCTTGGTGGGCCATTAGTGGGAATAGTTCGCACTAGCTACAAATGGGTCTGCAAATTTAAATTGAAGAACATGGAGAGGTGGTGACCTATAAAGGCACGACTGGTAGCAAAGTGTTACGCTCAAAGTTAAGGTGTTGACTATTGAGGATACCTTTTACCAGACGTGATGCTAAAGTCAATTTAGGGTATGCTAGTTATATCTACATATTACGACTACTAGATATGGCAAAGGGATACGAAGACCATCTTTCTCAATAGGGGTATTGAGAAAGGGATATAAGTTAAGCGGTCTGAGGTCTTCATATCAAACAGACGCAAGCAAAAAGTTTGCGAGCTTCAGAGATCTGTTAAGAACTCAAAATAAATTTTTCGAATGTGGAACATTTGATTCTCTAAAGCAATCAAATGGTTTGATTTCCTTAGGAATGCGAGTGAGCCATATGTGTACAAGAGGGTTAGTGTGAGTATGGTGATGATTGTTGTGTTTTACATTGATGACATTTTACTCATAGAGATGATGTAGAAATGTTGCAGTCAATTGAGACTTGTCATCTACAAAGTTCTCCAAGAGGGATTTGGGATAAGCATCCTAAAGATAGGGGATTGAGATTTATGGAGATAGATTTGAAAGGATGCTTAGACTATCCTAAATCCAAGTACATAGATTAGATGCTAAAAGGGTTTAGCATGAAAGAATCCTAGGAGAGATTCTTGTTTATTAGTCATGGGATTTTTCTTTCAAAGTCCTCGTCCCCAAAGACTTTTGAAAGAAAGAGAAATAATGACTCACATATTTTATGCATCCTTGAAAGAAAGCATAAAATATGCAAATCTATATACATGATTTGATATTAGAAATTCTCTGAGTGTTACGAGCAAATATCAATCAATTCGATGCGAAAAGCATTGGAAGCCGTAAAGACAATCTTTAAGACTTATGAAGCACTGAGGATTTCTTCTTGGAGTATAGATATGGAGAACTGAAACTTAGATACTTCATCTAGTTTTTAGTCTAAAGTAGATAACTTGAAGTCTATGTCTAAATACGTGTTTATTCTAAATGGTGGGATGGTTAGTTAGAAAGAGTTCCAAGCTTGTAACAACCATGAATTCTAACACCATGATTGAATACATCAGGGCATACGATGTTGCAAAAATGGATTATTTGGATAAGAAACTTAATCGAAGTGTTAGATGTACTTCCAACCATTATTGATTGAGTACTAGAGTACTGCGATAACAATGGGGGCTATTGCACAATAAAAGAAGCCAAGGTCTCATCAAAGAATCCAAGCAAAAATAGATTAGCGATACCGTGATTTTAAAAATCATTGGTAGAGGTAATATCATCGTGGAAAGATTTGCCTCAGTAGAAAACATAGCAGACTCACTGATTTAACCCTTTAGATAATTATTTGAAGGACATCTTCAAAAGATAGGCTTTAATACGATGGCAAGTGGGAGATGGTTAGAGTAGTGTCCGGTGAGCCAATTGATCTGACCGTTCTTATACTCTTGTGAATCATTCTTATTTATATAAATATCATTTAAATGGTAATCTTTATCTTAAATTCATCATAAGAATTAAATAAAGTCCTTAGATCACACATAGCTATGGGGCATGGTTGCGCATGTGTTGGTGATCGTGGAATATGGCTCTAAGGCTGTGATCTCAAAATATTCCAAGTCAAGGATCAATGAGATGGGACATCAATTATCCCGTTGAGACTTGCGCATACGATGTAGGCTCGAAAGGAGGATGCCTCATTCCATAAGTATTGGTGTGGAGATACTAGTGCATGTATGCGGGTGCTTGCTAGGAACAAGTATACTGAACAACCCCACTTGAAAATTTCCAATTGGAAATATTCTATTATCGAATGGGAATTTTCTTGTTATGATAGTTTAAGAATTAGTCCTTGGACTTAAGGCACCATGGTAACCTTGTGTATGACATGTTGTACTTTGATGTATTTCTCGATTGTATGACAATCACAAGTAGTTTATATTGGGTGTAACATCTTCATGTATGGAGATTAATGAGTGGCCAACAAAGGATCCGTCACCTATCTAGATGAATAGGTGAATCTCCTATGTGTTCCACTATACTTGACTCTAAAATTCTTGGCTAAGGTTGAATGGAAATTAGATGTGGGATTTTCTAATTATTTATCATCGAGTCAAGCTACTAGGAATGAAAACATAGTTATTGAGCTAATGGGGTTTTGACTCGACATCCATGCTCTAGGCTCAATCGGGAGATTAGATGATGGAAGGATCGTACTTGCATGTTATTCGTAATTGAAATAGGTTCACACATTCACCTTATACTAGGAGTCATGATGCATTACTAGGTACTTTCCATGTCTTGTGGGTTCTTGGAATTAATGAGTTAATTCTAAGAGAATTAATTAATTGGATTAATTAATCAGATCAATTAATTATTCAACTAAGTCACAAGAGTTGTGAGCCCACGGCTAGCTTAAAGTGAACCTAAAGGGTCACACACAAAACTTGGACAAGTCCATTTCTAGCCTAGAAATTAATCTAAGTGTTGGATTAAATTAATTAATGGGGGTTAAATTAATTCAAGTGTGGAATTAATTTAATTAATTAATAAGATTAATTGATTGGACCTGATTAGATTAGGGAGCCCAATTGAAATATTTAATTAATTGATTGGATCAATTAATTAAGATGGACCTCATTAATTAAACGAATTAATTTAATTGATTGAATTAATTAAAGTAGGGCCTAATTGATTACTTAAGCCTAGACTCATTAGGTGTGAGCTTGTAGGAAGCCCATCAGGAAATTGGATTGGGAATCCAATTCCTAGAGGAAGTTAAAATGTGAATTCAATTTCTAAGAGGTAATAAGGAAAAAAAAAGTTCTTAAGGGATAAAGAAGCTTACTAAAAGAGTTGGAGATAAGAAATAAAGAAGAGTCCTACATGGAAAGGACTTGTCGTATCCTTTATTGAAAATCTTCTTTGATGCTTTGTATGAGGATTTTATTGCAGATTTTTATGAAGAAAAAATGTGGAAACAACCCCTCTCTCTTGAAGAAAAATAATTTTCTTCATCTCCAAAAATTCGTCCCTCCTTTCCTTTCAATCTTCGAAAGTTCACCAACCTTTTATCTAGTTTAATTCTTGATTCAATTGTTGAATTGAGAATTAAATTAAACACCTAATACACTAATTGTTAGTATGTTCTTGTTCCAAACAAAATTATTATGGGATAGAATTATCGAATCGAAAACTACTAGCATAGGATTCGATTGTGAGTGGGCATCCAAGGTATGGATACCGTTAGAGAGATAACATTTGGGATCCTAGAAGCGAATCAGATTTCAATCAAAGGGGTTTTGAATTGAAGAACATGGAGATACTTTCATGTAGGGATAACGATTTGAATCATTTCAATCACTACATCAGCCGGAGCGCAAATCAAGGTAAGAGTTTTTGAAACTTTCTTATTTTAACTATCAGAAAACGCACAACTGAATAATTGCGAAAGGGTTTTGGAATTTGTTTTAATTACATGTGATGTAATATATATTTATGTTTTTGAAAAATTTTAAATTTCATTGCGTATACGTTTCCTAGGATTGTGCGAACCTAATAGATGAAGCATCAAAAAGTTCCATGACTCATGGCCAGTGTAGAGATGAATCCATCCTATGGGCATCACCATGCTTAGTGGAGATCATAGCTTTCCATTATAGAGTTATTCCACGACTCATGACCAATGACAAAGTAAGGTAGCATCGTCATGTCAACTAATTTTTATGATAGGCATAGATTATTAGGTTCAACCAATTTTATCCATATTTGCTTGAAATTACAATTCAAAAAATTCATTTACTTGATTTTTAGTTCAAGTGGGGTATTTATGTTAACCAAGACCTCATCAATTTTAATCTTGATTTATTTAAAAAATTAACAATCAAATTAATTAAATAAACCTTATGCATGCATATAATACATACATAATTCGGATGATCATGGGTCATTCCTATTCAATCCATTTAAGCCAAAAATGAATCTGGGTCAATCTAAGGGTGATAGAATATAAATATAAACTAATTTCTATTATATGCATATATCCCATGCATTCATCTTGGCCCTTCTTCTTGTCCACCATAAGGCAAAAGAAAAACCTCACCCAATTCAACTCTCATTCAAAATTTAAAGTAAATACAAGGAAAGAATAAGAGATTCGCAGGCCTATTTTAAAAATCCAAAGATAAATAAATCTAATCACATTGGCTCAAATGGCTCCATAATCATCCCATACATACTAATAAATACATCACATGAATTTATTAAAGCATGCAAATTTACCATCCTTTTAAATTAAAATTTCATGACATGGATAAAATCTTGATTTTTTAAGAAAAACCTTTTTTCCAATTTTAAAATTAAACACTTTAATAACAAAATCAAAAAATCAAAATTTTGCAATTCAACATGACGAGACATACACGTAGGTGCGTAGTGTGCGCGTGCTTGTTGCGCACGCGAGCAGCATGCACACATACCCAGCGTGCATGGTGTGCTACCAGAGTACGTCCATGTGTAGGCTGGCATCATGCCATGTATAATTTCTCCTTTTGATCTAATCAGATTCAATCATACATGTTCTATCTAACAATTAAATTAATTACAAAATAATTTTACCCAATCAGAACTACAACAAATCAATCAGAATTCAACTATTAAATTCACAAGCATAAATCGAATCCAATTAGAATTACGCAAACTATAGCTCTAATACCACTATTGGCTTTGCGTGATCTTAGGGTACACACAGTGGAAAATTAAAAAATTTAAAACATTATACCATAATAATTATAGTAATACCCCAGATTCGATGCGATTAATAATGATCTCCTAATTTCCAATAGTTGTAATAAAATAATTAAAGTTTTGATTTATACCTTTCTACACACTTTAGTTGTCGTAGAGTATGATGTTAGGTTCGTTATAATTGTAGGGGTATATGCAGTGAAAAATTAAAATTTTTATCAAACATAAATTTAACACTTTTGATTCAAAAATGATTTTAACGATCGCGCTTATTCAAGTGAATATATAAATAAATATAAAATCGAATTATACCTTTCGTGCACTCCAGTTGTTGTAGGGAATGAAACAATCAATTGCTTATCCTGGACTATTAGAACTTACAGGGATCCAAGTGTCTCCCCTCTATTAGGTCCACAATACGGAAGAGTAATACCAATCAAAAGGATTCGCTAGTATCCTTTTAATTGTTTATTAATCTAGAATCGGAGTATATTTTCAAGAACAATTAAGATTGATTCTTTACGTTCTTGAAACAACAATATGAAGAGAATATCAAGAAACTAATTTTCTTTTTCTTTATTTTCTTTTTTTGGAGAGTAAAAATAGAAGACTTTAAACAAAATATTTTTTGCTCAAATTTTATTTTTTATGTAATTTTCATCCCTCATATGTATAAGGCTAAAAATTTTAATTCTTTTCCAACTCTTGGAAAGTTTTTCAATTTTGAACTATTTCAAAACCTTATCTTGGAAGGATTCCAAATCTTCCAAGAACTCTTCTCTTTTCTCTCTCCTATTGTATGTGGACTAATTTGAGACTACATTAATAATCAAAATTGTCTACATACATTGTTGATATTAATTTGAACTTTTCAAATAATATCAAGATAGATATATATCATATATATATATATACTATAATTATATTTATAAATAAATTAAATCTTAGTGGCCTATTTTATCCCATAAAATTGGTCATTATATTTATTTATCTATAAATATGTTAATTCAATAAATCATATTTATTTAATTTATTCTCTTCATACTTTAGTGGGCTTCTTAAGTGATCCACATTTATTTTGGGTTTGGACTCAAAAAATCTACAAATCAATTCAATTGATTCAATTCTAATTTAATCAATCCAATTGATTAATTTAATTTACTCCAATTTGGCTTCCTGATCAAATTAGGTCCAATTAAATAATCCAATTACTTAATTGAATAATTTAATTTAACCATTAAATTAAATAGAACCTTAATTAATTAATTGATCAGTATTAATTAATTAATTTCCAACCATTGGATAAAATCTAAAATTAAAAATGTTACTTTCCATAAATATGTGTGACCCTCTTAGGTTCACTACTAAGCTAGTAGTGGGTTTGCAACATTTGCAACTTACGAATAATAATTATTCTAATTAATTAATCCAATTAATTAATCCATTTAGAATTAACTCCTTAATTCCAAGAACCTCACTATCCATGAAAACACATAGTAAGTAATCATGGCAAACTAGTTTTAGGTAAAATAGCGAGTAAACCTATTTCAATTGCGAGTACCATACACGTACGTTCTTTTCAACAACTAATCTCCTGATTGAATCTAAG
This sequence comes from Paulownia fortunei, assembly GCA_019321725.1. NCBI lineage: Eukaryota > Viridiplantae > Streptophyta > Magnoliopsida > Lamiales > Paulowniaceae > Paulownia > Paulownia fortunei. Next base: position 15,438,761 of record CM033108.1, read on the forward strand.
GCATGGATTATAAGTTGAAACCCTAAATGATTTAATAACTATGATTCCATTTCAAGTTCCAATGATTCTTGATGAATCACAATTCATACTGCCTTGCCTAAGGTCTTTGAATCATGAACTATGAAAACACAGGAGATTCCCTTGTTTAAAAAGACAAGTGTCGAATTCTATGTTGGCCACTAACAAACCTCCATGCACACCAGTGCAACACCCAACATACCCCCTTTATGATTGTCAAGCAATCAAAAGATATATTAAAGTGCTGTAGGATGCACAAAAGGCTACCATCGTGCCTCAAGTTTGAGGACTAGTCGTGTACTATCGCAACACAGAAATGCTTATTTCGACGAGCAAAGCCTCTAACTAAGAATTTTTTATGGGTCGTATTCGGTGTACTTGTTCCCTAACAAGCACCCACATACATGCACTTACGTTTCTACGATAATGCCAATGAAATGTGACATACTCGTCTCACGAGTATGCATTATATGTATGAGTTTTACTGAGCTATTTGATATCCCATCTCAAAAAGCTCTCGATTCAAAACTTATTTAAGACCGAAGCCTTAGAGGCATATTCCATGATCGCCATCATATGCGCGATCATGCCCCATAGCTAAATTTGGTCTAAGGAATTTATCTAATGTGCAGAAATAAAAAATGCAAGACATAAGACAAAAAAAATGCCTTTTTATTAATATGATTTCCAATAAGATTGTCTTTACAAAAGTAAAAGAGTATAATACACCCAATCTAATTGGGGCATTGGGCATCCTACTATAACAATCTCCCACTTGCCCTAGCTCCAATTGCCCATGTATCTAAGGCCCAACTTCTCAAGATGTCCATCGAATATCTTCTGTGCTAAGGGCTTAGTAAGTGGGTCTGCTACATTTTCTGCTGAGGCAACTTGATCCACAATGACGTCGTCTCTACCAATGATCTCTCTGATCAAGTGATATCGTCTCATTATGTGCTTGGATCTTTGATGAGATCTTGGCTCTTTTGCTTGCGTAATAGCTCCATTATTATCACAGTAAATCATAACTAGATCAACAATGGATGAAATTACACCCAACCCTGGGATGAAGTTTCTAATCCAAACAGCTTCTTTTGTTGCGTCTAATGCAGCAATATATTCAGCTTCGGTAGTAGAGTCTGCAGTCGTCTCTTGCTTGGAACTCTTCCAACTGACCGCACCACCATTCAAGGTGAATATGTATCCGGACATGGACTTTGAGTCATCTATATCGGACTGAAAACTAGAGTCTGTATATCCTCCAATTTTAGTTCTCCATTGCCGTATATCAGAAAGATATCCTTAATCCTTCTCAAGTACTTGAGGATCATCTTAACAGCTTTCTAGTGTTCTTCCTCTGGATTGGACATATATCTGCTTGTGACACTCAGAGCATGTGCTATATCAGACCTTGTATATAACATTGCATACATTGTGCTCCCTATTGTAGAAGCATAAGGTATGCGAGCCATCCTTTCTCTCTCTTCAGGTGTCTTAGGAGACATAACCTTAGAGAGTGAAACCCCATGACTCATAGGCAGAAATCCTCTCTTAGATTCCTCCATGCTAAACTTTTTAGCACTTTGTCTATATATATAGACTGGGATAGTCCGATCATTCTTTTGGATCTATCTCCATAGATCTTTATCCCTAGGATAAAAGATGCATCTCCTAAGTCCTTCATGGAAAAAACCAAGTCCTCGTTAACTGCAACATCCTTATATCATTCCCAATGAGTAGGATGACATCAACGTAGAGCATAACAAATGTAACTGCACTCCCACTAACCTTCTTGTAGACATATGGTTCATCCGCATTCTTATAAAAGTTAAATATTTTGATCGTTTCATCAAACCGGATGTTCCAACTCCTCGAAGCTTGTTTGAGTCCATAAATGGATATCTGGAGCTTGCAAACCTTTTGCTCGTTCCCGCTGGATATGAAGCCTTATGGCTGCTTTATATAGATCTCTTCCTTAATATTTCCATTAAGAAAAACGGTCTTCATATCCATTTGCCATATCTCATAGTCATAATATGCAGATATGGCTAACAGTATCCGTATGGATTTAAGCATCGCTACTAGTGAAAAAGTTTCCTTATAATCAATTCCTTGCTTCTGAGTATAACTTTTTGCTACCAATCGTGCTTTATAGGTCGCTACCTTTCCATCTACTCCAACCTTCCGCTTGTAGACCTATTTGCAGCCAATGGGAATAATTCCCTATGTGGGTCCACCAAAGTCCATACCTTATTGGAGTACATAGAGTCCATTTCAGACTGCATAGCTTCTTGCCACTTCTTCGAGTCGATGTCAGATATCGCCTCTCTATAGCTTCTTGGATCATTATCCAAGGAGAGTCCCTCTTCTTTATTCACTAACAACAAGTTGTACCTCTTAGGTACCCTTGAGACCCTTTCGGATCTTCAAAGAGAATGTGCCGTAGAGGGTCCAGCATCAGTTGGTGTACCATTTACTGCATCATTGGGGTGTTCTATGGTTCTTGAACCTTTTCAAGTTCTACGACATTGCCACTTCCATCCGAAAGAAATTCTTCTTCAAGGAAGGTAGCATTCCTTAAAACAAACACACTTTGTTCCGTAGCATCATAGAAATAGTATCCAATAGACTCCTTTGGATACCCCACAAACTTGCATAAGCTGGATCTCATATCCAACTTATCTTCCACTAGCTGCTTCACATAAGCAGCACATCCCCATACCCTAAGGTATTTATAGAAAGGTGTCTTTCCATACCACATCTCATATGGTGTTTTAGATGGCACTCTATTTAATAGGTATGCCGCTGTTTCTAAGGTATAGCCCCAGAATAAAAAAGGTAATGAAGTGAAGCTCATCATAGATCGAACTATGTCCAATAAGGTTCGATTCCTGCGTTCCACAACTCCGTTGAGTTAGGGAGTAGCAAGAGGAGTCCACTGCGAGAGAATCTCATTCTCTTTTAGATAATCTAAAAATTATGTGCTTAAGTATTCATCTCATCGATCAGATCAAAGAGTTTTATGCTTAATCCAGTTTATTTCTCTACTTCAGTTTTGAATTCTTTGAACTTTTCAAATACTTTAGACTTGTACCTTAAAAGGTACACATAACCATACCTAGAGAAGTTATCAGTAAAGGTTAAGAAGTAGTTATAGTTCCCATGGGCACTAACATTTAGTGGCCCACATACATCTATATGGATCAAATCCAATAGATGCTTGGCTCGCTCCACTTGTCCAACAAATGGAGATTTAGTCATCTTTCCTTTGAGGCAGGATTCACAAGTTGGTAGTTCTTGCTCTCTCATTAGATCAAGCAATTATGCTAATTTGTTAATCCTTTTCTTAGAAATATGTTCTAATCTTGCGTGCCACGGGCTCGTTGAATTATGATTATCTAATTTTCTTTTATTTTGTTGAATTGTGAAAATAGGGTTATGGGGAGTAATAGTATATAAACAATTTGTGAAAGAACTAGAATATATAAAATCAGAACGTTTGAAAATAGAATATTTTCCATTCTCAATGGTAAATCTAAAACCTTCTCTATCCAAAACTGGAATAGAGATAATGTTCTTAATAATATCTGGAACAAAAAGACAATTATTTAAAACTATTACATAACCATTCTCTAAAGCCAGATTAATGGTCCCTATAGCTAATGCAGCAACTTTTGCTCTATTTCCCATCTAAGGACTGTCTCTCCTCCATCCAGCTTCCTACTTCTTGCCATCATCTGCAAATCATTGCAAATATGTAAGCCACAATCAGTATCTAATACTCAAGAAGTATTATTAACCGACAAGTTAACTTCAACAAAATATATACCTAAACTTTTCAGGCTTGCAAGATACTTCATTCAATTCATCTTCCAGTGCCCTGGTTTGCTGCAGTAATGGCACTTGTCATTGGCTTGAGAAGAAACCTTTTTGACACCGCCCTTAGCTTTTAGCTTGTTGGGTTTAGAGGAACCCTTTCCTTTCTTCTTTCCTTTCTTGGGCTTCCTAGCTTTATATTCGGAAGAAGATCCAACAAGCAGAACCGGCTTGTCCTTTTTCATGGTAGACTCAGCCATCTCTAACATGTTCACAAGCTCAGCCAGACTAATCTCCATGTTGTGCATGTTAAAGTTGACAACAAAGGTGTCAAATAATGGAGGCAGAGACTGCAGCAGAAGGTCCGTATAGAGTTCGTTCTCCATAACAACTCCAAGGGATGCCAGCCTTTCAATAAGGGCTATCATCTTCAATCCATGATCATGGACTGAAGAGCCCTCAGTTATACGACATCTGAAAAGCTCTTTTGATATTTGATATCTCGTCTGCCGAGTTCTTTCACCATACAACTCTTATAGGTGAATGAGGATCCCATAAGCAGTATCTTGATCCTCGTTCTGCCTCTGTAGCTTATTTGATATCAATGCCTGCATGTAGCATCGAGCCTATAGATTGTCATCAACATGACGTAAGTAATCTGCACAATCCTCTGAAGTAATATCCTCCGGTGGTATCGAAGGAGGGCAGTATTGAGGACATATGCGCTCTTCTCCGACTGAAGAACTATATTCAGGTTTCTTAGCCAATCGACAAAATTAGGTCCAGTTAATTTATTTTGTTCAAGGATTGTTATAAGTGGATTCTTTGCCATTTTAATAGAATAATCTACAAAATATTCACGAAGCAGAAAATGAGTAAACTATGGAAAAAATATATTCATTCAATATAAGGTCTTTAATACTAAATATCTCCTACTATTTTTTTCAAATTCCATCACCCCTAATGGAATTTCGGGAAATCAAATTTCCTAGTGAGCTTGAGGTCCAATGGAAATATTTCACACCCCAATTTTATGAGCCCATGAAATATTTTTATCGATAGTCAACTCTTTGACGATTATATCACTATAGAACCCTCAAGTTTGTTTTGCCTCACCTCTTCTCAAATACCCCAATTTTATGAGCCCATATGGTACTAAGTGTCAAACAATATCCATCAAATATTCATGTAGATAGAGCATCAAGATATCCCACGACTCATAGCCAACATAATGACAATTCCATCCCACAAGCATTTCAATGCTTGGTAGAGATCACAGCTTTCCAACACATGACCACCCCACGACTCATGGTCAATGATCAAGTGCGGTAGCGGTCGTCATGTCTTTATCTTTGATGGTAGGCATGGAACGATAGATCCTACCTAACTTGTCCATTTTTGTTTGAAATCGAATTTTCAAAAAATTATGTTACTTAATTTTAGTAAATTAAGTGGGGTTTAATTTTATCCAAAACCTCATCATAATTTAAATTAGGTTGGTTATTTAATGCATGACATCATAATATCATTCCGCAAGTATAAAAGCATTAAATAAAATCCTAAGCATGCATCTAATACATACTTAAATAAATGGATTATCATGAACCAGTCCTATGCGGTCCATTTGAACCAAAAATGGACCTAAGGTCAGTCTAAGGGTAATAAAATAAAATAGAACCTATTCTATTATACAATTGTATCCCATACAAACACGGGCCTTCTTTTTTATTCTCCTTCGTCTTCCAAAGAAAAAGAAAAACCTTACCATCTATTCTACTCTCTTTACAGAAAATAAAATAACTTACATAAATGAAATAAAAGGCTCGCAGGCCCTATTTTAAAACCCAAAAATATTAAATAAAATCAATCACATTGGTCCAATGGCTCATGATCATCCCATACATGCGCATAATTAACATCATACTTTAGTGGGCTTTTTAGGTGATCCACATTCATTTTGGGTTTGGACTCAAAAAATCAACAAATCAATTAAATTGATTTAATCCTAATTTAATCAATCCAATTGATTAATTTAATTTACTCCTATTGGGCTTCCTAATCAAATTAGGTCCAATTAAATAATCCAATTATTTAATTGAATAATTTAATTTAACTATTAAATTAAATAGAACTCTTAATTAATTAATTGATTAGTATTAATTAATTAATTAATTTTCAACCATTGGATAAAATTTAAAATTAGAAATGCTACTTTTCATAAAGATGTGTGACCCTCTTAGGTTCACTACTAAGTTAGTAGTGGGTTTGCAACATTTGCAACTTATGAATAATAATTATTCCAATTAATTAATATAATTAATTAATCCGCTTGGAATCAACTCCTTAATTTCAAGAACCTCACTATCCATGAAAGCACCTACCAAGTAATCATGGTAAATTAGTTTTAGGTAAAATAGCGAGTAAATCTATTTCAGTTGCGAGTACCATACACGTACGGTTCTTTCAACAACTAATCTCCTAATTGAATCTAAGGAATGGATTATAAGTCAAAACCCTAAATGATTCAATAACTGTGATCTCATTTCAAGTTCCAATGATTCTTGATGAATCACAATTCATACTGCCTTGGCCAAGGTCTTTGAATCATGAACTATGAAAACACAGGAGATTCCCTTATTTAAAAAGATAAGTGTCGAATTCTATGTTGGCCACTGACAAACCTCCATGCACACCAGTGCAACACCCAACATACCCCTTTTGTGATTGTCAAGTAATCAGAAGATATATCAAAGTGTTGCAGGATGCACATAAAGCTACCATCGTGCCTAAAATCTGAGGACTAGTCGTGTACTATCGCAACATAGAAATTCTTATTTCAACGGGCAAAGCCTCCAACTAAGAATTTCTTGCGGGCCATATTCGGTGTACTTATTCCCTAACAAGCACCCATATACATGCACTTCCATCTCTATGCTAATGCCAATGGAATGTGACATCCTCGTCTCACGAGCATGCATTATATGTATGAGTCTTACTGAGCTATTTGATGTCCCATCTCGAAAAGCTCTCGACTCAAAACTTATTTAAGACCAAAGCCTTAGAGGTATGTTCCATGATCTCCATCATATGCGTGACCATGCCGCGTAGCTAAATTTGGTCTAAGGACTTTATCTAATGTGCAGAAATAAAAAATGCAAAACATAAGATAAAGAAAATGCCTTTTTATTAATATGATTCCCAATAAGATTGTCTTTACAAAAACAAAAGAGTATAGTACACCCAATCTAATTGGGGCGTTGGGCATCCTATTATAACATATGAAACAATCAATTGCTAACACTTTTTCTGAATTTGGTTCACAAGAATCCAGACATCTTCTATCTAAAGTAATCCACACTTTGAACAAGAATACAAAATTAGAATTCTGCTAGCAATTATGATTTCTTTTCTAATCTTGTTTATGGAGTGTGTATAGAATAAAATTAATTCTTGTTATCAAGGATAAAACAATTAACATTTAAAGATGGAATTCTTGGAGAAAAAGAATGAATGAAGAAAACAACTTGGTATTTTGTGTCTCATTTTGATAGGTTGAAAGATATTTTGGTTCATCTAAACCTCTTCAAATTTATCTATTTATGATATTCTAAAAATATTCAAGATTACCCAAGAATTTCAAAATCTTGACTTTCATCATTTTTCAATAACCTTCATGTGCATTTCTTAATTTTGCTTGGACTTAAAATTAATCCAATTAATTATCTTACCCAAATTAATTAATTCCATCTAGGCCATCTAATCAAATTAGACCCAATTAAATAATCAAATTATTTAATTTAATAATTAAATTAATTTATGGACTACACAATTAATTTGATTCAATCAAATAATTATTTCAGTCTAATTGGGCTCCATAATCTTATTAGGTCTAATTAAATAATCTAATCATTTAAATAAATAATTAATCCAACTCCTTAAATTAATTTAAGCCCCAATTATTTAATATCTATTAATTGGATCCAACATTTAGGATCAATTCCTAAATTAGAAATATTTCATCTCCAATTGTGTGTGACCTTTTAAGTTTACAACTAAACTAGAACTGGGCTTGCAACATTTGCAACTTATGAGTAATAATAATTATTTTGATTAATTCATCCAATTAATTAGTCCGCTTGAAATTAATTCCTTAATTTCAAAATCTTACAAGTCATGGAAAACACCTAACAAGTGTATTATGATTAGTTAGACTTAGGTGAAATAACAAGTGAACCTATTTCAATTATGAATCTCATACACATAAGGTCTTTCCGTCAACTAATCTCCTGATTGAGTCTACGGCATGGATTAATAGTCAAAACCATAATTGATCAATAACTACGATTCCATTTCAAGTTTCAATAACTCAGACGAATCATAAGAAAAGCCTCATCTAAAATTTATCATTTCTTGATCAATGACTTCTGAGTCATGAACTATGAAAACAAAGGAGATTCACTTGTTCTACCAACACAAGTGATGGATCCTTTGTTGACGACTCATTAACCTCCGTACGTATTAATGCAACATCCAATGTACCGCCTTTGTGAGTGTCTAACAATTAGAAGATACATCAAAATGAAACATGACATGCATAAGGCTACCATGTTGTCTCAAGTCAAGACTAATCTGTACTATCATAACATAGAATTTCTTATTTCGACAAACAAGTTTTCAATTAAGAGATTTTAGTGGGCCTATTCAGTATACTTGTTCCCTAACAAGCACCCGTATACATGCACTAGTGTAAATGCAGAGAGACATCCTCCTCATGCGAGTATGCATCGTATGCGTGAGTCTATTGGGCTATTCAATATCCCATCTCAAAAAGCTTTTTATTGAAACTAATTTAAGACCAAAGCCATCGAGCATATTCCATGATCACCATCAAATGCATGACCATATCCCGTAGCTCAGTTTGGTTTGGGGACTTTATCTAATTACATGAAGCAATTAAAGATAAAGAAATTTTCCTATTTTATTATTATAATTTGAAAAAGATTATTTTTACAAATACAAGAGTATAAAAGATGCTTAATCTAATTGGCACGCCCAGCATTACGCTAACAATTACTTCATTATGAGTTTCTTAAATTTATGCCTAGGATGAGTGTGCATTCGGCAATAATGGGATTTCCAACTTGTTATTCTCTTTCTAGACATAACAATTCTACCATTGAAAGGTAACTGGCTACATATGTATAACATGTTTCGAATTAGACTCTATAAATTCCACTAGATTTTGACTTTAAGTTTATGACTATTTCATGTACTAAATCCTATATATCTACAGCAACCTAGTCCAAGACATATATTACACGAGCACTTGTTGGAACACTACCCATTGGTCTTATTAACGACAAAAAAGATCATTTTAAAATTGGCTAAACCTCAAAAAGCATTAAACACGTAATGTATTCTGAACATAAATCAAACATCATCCACACTAGAAACAAGATATCAACTTATAATTCCATAAAATAGTTTTCCAAGCATTAACTAGAAATAATTTAGCTCATGCTCAAACAAAAAAAACACCTATGATACCTGAGCCTCTTACTACTCACATGACCAGATATGATTTATGCATTACATGTTAATTATGTGCTATTTGCATTAGTATGACATTATATAATTTATTTTATTTTATATAGTGTTGTTAACCATTAAACTTAATTTTGAAGCTCTCGCACGGTATTGATTATTGAATCCCCTAACCTAAGTGGTTGATTTTGTATTGAGATAAGAAGAAATTTAGGTATCAATATAGTGAATAGTGCTAGGTTACACGTGGTAACCTTAGGAGTTCAAAAGGTGTCACCGAAAATTTTATGGAAAGGGAGTCGGTTCGATCATGAATTTTAATATTATACGTATATTTAAATCATACAATTGGGACAAATAGACATACAATACTATAATTTAAATGTTATATAACTAGGTTCATAGGCTCGTAACACTATCGTTACACAAACTTATCAATTGGGCAAGAACCGATGATTTTTTGGGTGAAGAACCTAATGAACGGACATAGGAATTAGCTACAGGAATGAATGGTGATGAAAATAGGTTGCAAGCAAATAAGAATATGTGAGACACACAAGATTAGGGCTACAAGATAAGGGAGAAAATTAGATTATACCATTACATGCCACCTCAAGCTTATACCACCTCATGCTTAGACTTATCAAGCTAGCACCTTAACCTATTCTTCACTCTTAAACTAGCAGCCATGACTTGAACCTTCTTCTGAACCATTTCAGCTTATAAATACATGGAAAAATATCTCTAAATAGGTCCTAAGTGATTCCAACCAAAAAAGGAGGCAAAACAAGCAAAGGGAAGGAGAAATAACCAAGTTCAAGTAGAAAACTGTGCAAGGTGAGCTTAACCTACGGGTTTGGCATGAATTTCATATTTATTTTGAGGTTTATTGGCTTATTAAGCTTTGAATATTATTTATAAATGTGTTAGGATGTTATTAGATAGGCTTTAATGCATAAAGAAAGGGTTTGTGGTTGGAAATATTTGATAGAAAATACTTGTGCTAGAAACTGTCACATTGCTGTATTCTTGTGTTTTAGGCTTCCAAAGTGCATGGTATGTTGAATAAAACTTGTAATTATCATCATATACATGTTTATATATGATTTAAGAGTATTGGAATAAATTTTGATCGGTTAGAAATTGAAATAGAGAATGATATTGGAGAAACACTCAAACTGCCAAAGTAGCAAAATCTGTTTTCGTGTGTTGTGAAGGAGACTGAATTAGGTGATCTAAATCCATTAGTTTGGAAAGAATATAACATGGTTGTCTCTTTTTATATGTTATATAAGTGTGGTAAAAAATTAGGAGAGGTTGAATATACGTAAGGGTGCCAAAACCATTAATGTCATGAAGTATGCAAAACTATCACGGTAGGAAAACAATCTGTTTCAGTATGTTGTGAAGAGAGCTGAACTTGGGAAGCTATCAATGAGTTTTATCAATTCTATGATATGGTTACATTGATATACATGTTATCTAAGTGTGGTTAAAATTTGGGAGTGATTGGATATGTTTAGGGATGTCAAAATTATCATGCAACTAAATTGGATAGCAAGTAAATATGAAAATGTGAATTTGTCCCATTTGATAACTTAGCATATTTCAACCTAGACATGTTGCTATTGAGTGTTAACAATTAGGTACATAATATTAGAGTTATAATACTTCAATTATATGATGTTTAAATGCATCTAAGATGAGAAATTAAGGTATTGGAGGGACTAGATTGAGTTCTAGTTTGTAAAACCTAGATAGCTTGGTGTTTAAGATTTTAGTATGATATTTTATGCTTTCAACTTGCCAAATTGGGAATGGTGCTTGATGTTGATCATATTATAGACTATTTTACATCTAAGATTGGAGGGGAACAATAAACAAATCTAGACTAAGCCACCAACCAAGTGAAAGGTAAGTAAAGATTTATTTGCAACTACAATGCATAGGTATAGTAGATGTGTGAATTTTATGTAATATCATAAATCATATGTGCATAGTAGAGGGCTTTCCATTGAGCATACATACATGGGCATTGTCATTAGCATGTGCATGCATCATATATGAGCATTGTGATAAATCTTGCATTGTACAGCATGATTCTGAGAAAGAAAAATGTTTTACTGACCACTACTAATGCACCGAAGCATGCATAGATTTACATGGTTTTATGCATGGATTTTCAGGTTCACGTGTATGGATTTGCATGCGTATGAGTATGCATGGATTTGCATGCTTATATGATTATTGGTCATTGAATTATGGCGGTGTACAGAGCTCTTTTTTGGTGCATAGGATAGTAGCATTGGTCAGGGGCCCAAGAAAGAAATAATTTTGAGAGAAATATTTTGATGCATAAAATTGCATTGTGGGCATAGCATTTTGAGATACATGACTTAATATTGTGGATTATTCTTTAACATGCATAATCATTATTTACTGAGTATTAGCTCATATAGTTTATGCATTGTACGTGAGTACGGCGACACTTGAAGCATCTTTTACTGACTGGGCCGTTGTTGGAGCTCCTGTAGGTGTCTGAGGGAGTGTGTACATGGATGACGACCTATTGAGCTATTTTGTTGGCTTGTTATAACTTGAATCTATTGTATTATATTTTTAGACTGGTACTATATTTCACTTTTAAAACTTTACTGTAAATAAGTATATAAATATTGGGTTGTTGTGGGTGTTGTGCTTTTATATAAATACTGATCCTGCTATATACATGATATGTGTGAGAAAGTATTTTAAATAGGGTTATGCATGTAAGAAGTGATTTATCTTTTCTTAAAGTGCTACAAAAAAAAAATATTCCATGCATGCACAGGTTCTATCATATCAAATTATACAATATATATCTAGTTGTGTAGTAATAGGGGTGTTACAACACCACATGTTCATCAACATCATGAGGTTATAAAATTCTCAAAACTAAACAAATTTTGGAAGAAACTAAGGAAGAATGTTACAACCCACTAAACTGTCTTCACTTCTTCACTTGAATTTTAAATGCCCAAGGTGAGATCCTCCTCTTCTTGAAGTAAATTCTGAGCTCCTTGAATGTGTGTGTGAGATTTTTAATAGAGTGTGGGTTTTGGTAGATAGGATTTATGCATGCAAATTAGGTGTGCAGTGTAATACCCGAGCCTCGCACTACTCACCTGTTCAATATAGTTCATGCATTTTATGCCACGTATGTGTCATTGCATTTTAATTGATATTTCATAATGCATTATATTTTATACGGCATTTTAATAATTAAACTTTTGAAGTTGTCACCGATATTAGTTTCCAGATTCTTTAACCTAATTGGTTGAGTTAGTACTAAGATATGAGAATTTAGGTATCAACTATCAGATAACATTATGATACACGTAAGTGAAAGGTGACATCGTTGTGTTTATCGGTGTAGAATAAAATATGCAAATAAATTAATTAGGGAGAAAATAATGATAGTAATAGTAATAAAAAAAATAAGAACATTATCATATTAATTAAGAGATTGTAAATGTTGGGTTCGCTATAATCGCAGGGGTATACGCAGCGGAAAATTAAAATTTTATCAAACATAAATTTAACCCCTTTGATTCGAAAGCGATTTTAACGATCGCGCTTATTCAAGTGAATATATATAAAAATATAAAATCGGATTATACCTTTCGTGCACTCCGGTTGTTGTAGGGAATGAAGCAATCAATTGCTTATCCTGGACTATCAGAACTCGCAGGGATCCAAGTGTCTCCCCTCTATCAGGTCCACGATACGGAAAGCAACACCAATCAAAAGGATTCGCTAGTATCCTTTTAATTGTTTACTAATCTAGAACCGGAGTATATTTTCAAAAACAATAAAGATTGATTCTTTATGTTCTTGAAACAATAATATGAAGAAAATAACAAGAAACTGATTTTCTTTTTTTTCTTTTCTTTTTTCTTGAAGACTAAAAATAGAAGACTTTAAACAAAATATTTTTGCTCAAATTTTTTTGAACTGAATTATGTAATTTTCATCCCTCATATATATAGGGTTGAAAATTTTAATCCTTTTCCAACTCTTGGAAAGTTTTTTTATTTTGAACTACTTCAAAACCTTATCTTGGAAGGATTCCAAATCTTTCAAGAACTCTTCTTTTTTTCACTCTTCTATTGTATGTGGACTAATTTGAGACTACATTAATCATCAAAACTGTCTACATACATTGTTGATATTAATTTGAACTCTTCAAATAATATCAAGATAGATATATATATATCATATATATATACTATAATTATATTTATACATAAATTAAATCTTAGTGGCCTATTTTATCCTATAAAATTGGTCACTTTATTTATTTATCTATAAATATGTTAATTAAATAAATCATATTTATTTAATTTATTCTCTTCATACTTTAGTGGGCTTCTTAAGTGATCCACATTTATTTTGGGCTTGAACTCAAAAATCCCCAAATCAATTCAATTGATTCAATCCCAATTTAATCAATCCAATTGATTAATTTAATTTACTCGAATTGGGCTTCCTAATCAAATTAGGTCCAATTAAATAATCCAATTACTTAATTGAATAATTTAATTTAACTATTAAATTAAATAGAACCCTTAATTAATTAATTGATCAGTATTAATTAATTAATTTCCAACCATTGGATAAAATCTAAAATTAAAAATGTTACTTTTCATAAAGATGTGTGACCCTCTTAGGTTCACTACTAAGCTAGTAGTGGGTTTGCAACATTTGCAACTTATGAATAACAATTATTCCAATTAATTAATCTAATTAATTAATCCGCTTGGAATCAACTCCTTAATTTCAAGAACCTCACTATCCATGAAAACACCTAGCAAGTAATCATGGCAAACTAGTCTTAGGTGAAATAGCGAGTAAACCTATTTCAGTTGCGAGTACCATACACGTACGGTCCTTTCGACAGCTAATCTCCTGATTGAATCTAAGGCATGGATTATAAGTCGAAACCCTAAATGATTCAATTGCTGTGATCCCATTTCAAGTTCCAATGATTCTTGATGAATCATAATTCATTCTGCCTTGGCCAAGGTCTTTGAATCACGAACTATGAAAACACAGGAGATTCCCTTGTTTAAAAAAAAAAACAAGTGTCGAATTCTATGTTGGCCACTGACAAACCTCCATGCACACCAATGCAACACCCAACATACCCCTTTGTGATTGTCAAGCAATCAGAAGATATATCAAAGTGCTGTAGGATACACACAAGGCTACCATCGTGCCTCAAGTCTAAGGACTAGTCGTGTACTATCGCAACACAGAAATTCTTATTTCGACGGGCAAAGCCTCCAACTAAGAATTTCTTGCGGGCCATATTCGGTGTACTTGTTCCCTAACAAGCACCCACATATATGCACTTACGTCTCTATGCTAATGCCAATGGAATGTGACATCCTCGTCTCACGAGCATGCATTATATGTACGAGTCTTACTGAGCTATTTGATATCCCATCTCAAAAAACTCTCGACTCGGAACTTATTTAAAACCAAAGCCTTAGAGGCATGTTCCATGATCGCCATCATATGCGCGACCATGCTCCGTAGCTAAATTTGGTCTAAGGACTTTATCTAATGTGCAGAAATAAAAAATGCAAGACATAAGATAAAGAAAATGCCATTTTATTAATATGATTCCCAATAAGATTGTCTTTACAAAAGCAAAAGAGTATAATACACCCAATCTAATTGGGGCGTTGGGCATCCTACTCTAACAGTAAATTCTTACTAGAAATAAACTTGGTGGTTTATAAATAAACATCAAAATATTATATACTAATTATACATATAAAAATATAATACATATATATATATACATATATATAATATATATATATGTATAGATGTACAAAATATATATATATATTAAGTATATATGTGTGGAGTATAAAACAAATGATACATAATATATATATATATATGCATATGTGCGTGTACCACTTGTAGTGTATAATATATTACACATATGTTATAACATATTGTAGTAGATAAGTATACATATGTTGTAATATATTATATTAGGTTTCTTAATTGTTAAGCTATAAATATGTATGTTAACACACGTCCGCACCACAGCAAATAAAGGAAAAGAAATATGTATTAACACGCACCACACACACACGTCCGCACAGCAGCAAAGAAAGGAAAAGAAAACAAAAAGAAGAAGAAATAGCACGAATAAATTTCAACCGTAGAAATTTGAGAAAATTTTGGGTAAGCCCCTTCTTATTTTTGTATGAATAAAAATATATTTATGCCATTTATTTCTAATTTGATATCTACCTGTGAGATAATAATTAATATACACCTTTAATTCAAAATTAGTTACAAAGATTTAATTTTATTATCCCGTATTAATTGGATAAAAGAGTTAATTTAATTGAGGGATTTGTTACGGGGATTATAACACATCAATTAGATAATATTAAAATGAATTCGAGATGAGAAATTAAGGTATTCAAAAGGTTCTAATTGGTGTGAGTATAAATTTTAAGGTTTGATTGTTATTTAATTAAATTTAAGATTTAAGACCCTTTATGAGATTTGATATACGAAACCCATTGATTAAGAATGAAAATTAATACCTTATACTTTTATAGGCTGTCTTATATCTAAGGTTAGGGAGGAGAATCTTGTTAACCTTCAGTAGAATATCAAAGGTGGAAGGTAAGTGAAAATCCATTTGCAACTACAATGCATGAGCATAGTATTTCTTGACTTATTTATATTAAATGTAATCCTTATGTCTTGATGAGTATTATAAATATCTTATAGTGCATACGTTGTTTGGATGACAAGACATTTGATTCACTGTGTCATTGAACATGTCATTCATCAACATTTACACGTGCATGCATAACACGTGCTCACAGTTGAGGTTTTGCATGCATAACATTATTTTCAGAAAGAAAATGTTTTGGTTGGCCACTACTAGTGTACCGAGGCCCATGTGTGGCTTATTTATATGATATTTGGGCGCCGCTAGTATTACTTTTCGGAGGATCATAGAGGTTGACAGGGGGTGTGCCTCTGGTGGTCACGAGAAGATGGATCACTTGACTGTGCCCTTATCGACGCCGCTGGTGGGAATACTTCTGGAGGATCACAGGGGAAGATAGGGGATAGATCTTTGGTGATCCCAGGAGATGGCCCCCGGACTGTGTCGATCTGTTTATGGCCATGTGATTATTGATATTGTTGAGAGCTTTATCCGGTACATAGTAGGTGGGCCAAGGGCCAGTGATGGAAAATGATTTTGAATGAAATGATTTTGATGCATAAGTTCGCATTCTTGTCATGATCTCATAGAAATGCATTGTATTTATGTTGGATTATCCCCTTCAGCATGCATGATTTTCATTTACTGAGCATTAGCTCACGTAGTTCATGCATTGTAGGTGAGTTTGATGATACTTGAAGCCATGGACTTACTGAGCGAGTGGCTAGAGCTCCTACAGGTTCTGAGGATCAGTGTACATGGATGACGACCTATTAGGCTGGTTGTTAACTTATTTGACTTTGGAGTTTATTATATTAGGTTTTGGGATTTGTACTGTGTGTTACTTTTAAAACTTTTCTGTACATGGGTATGTAAATGTTATGGTTGTTATGGGTCCTCTGCAGGTATATATATATATTAGTTTGTAAGTGAGAAAAATAGTTTATTATTTATTATATTGTTACAGGAAAAAAAAATTATACATGCATACAGGATTTATCATGTCAAAATTATTATATATATATATATATATAAATATAAATATATATGTGTGTGTAGTATTGGGGTTGTTACATGCAGCATGTTTAAAGGCTCATGAATGATGTCATATGAGAGTGTGTGATATATAGTATATACAATGGAGTATTGCATGGATTGTGATGTATGATTTGTATCCAATGTATGTGGAACAAGAAAGATACCAAAATTGGCCTTTTTTCACCACTTGTCCCTCAAAATTTGCTATTAGTTGTTATGCCATGTGATGCCACGGCGCACCATTGCACTATTTTCCGAGCCTGGCTATAGGACGAGTTTTAGAAGTGGCATCGTGACGTCACATGTTAAGGGCCATGGTGCGAGTCTTATTTTCTCCAGCACTTAGCTAATCTTTTTATCTTTCAACTCCATTTTTTCAACTCTTGCACCTACAAAACAATTATAACAAGATAAAGCACAATTTTGTCAACTATGAAATAAAATATCCAAATTTGTGTTTTATGTCAAAAATGTGGCAAATTATGAGCAACTCAACTACCACCAAACTTATTCTTTACTCGTCCTCAAGCATAGTTGAGAATCAAACTAAACACAAGCTCATAATTTGATCATGAATGATTCATTTTTTTTCCAAAACATGCATCAATGAATTAACAATTACACAAAAAATCTAGAAATTAGTCAAACAACTAAGTACTATCATAACACTCATGCTAAATTCATCTTATCACAAAATCTAATAGTATGTGTGTGTGTAGTAAAAAATTATGCAAGCCAATGCTCTCTTAATCTTATCAATGATGTTGTGGGTATTCCATAGCTTGCGTTTCATACACCTTCTTCACTAATATAGACACTCACAAACTTAGATCAATGGGACTTCAAAAAATTTGTAATGTAAGACCTAGGTATTAGCTACAAAGAAATGATAAGGATAAATCATAATGGGTAGCATATAAAAATCTCCCTCCCATCTTTCTTTTCTCTTCTTCACTTCTTTTCATTTTTCATTTCAAATTCATTGCTTTTATTTTCATTCTTTTTTAACTCTTTTTCTTCTTCTATTTTTCTTTTTCTTTTTTTTTATTTTCTTCTTTCATTAATCCCACAACTTCATTTCATATTCTTTTACTTTAACCACCCTCAAACTTATTTCTTTTTATCTCCATGGGTGACATCTTTCATGCTCATACACTCAAATGCATTTTTTCATGCCCAAAATGTCTCCACTGATCCACAAATAAAATTGTGCACAATAAGTCACACATAAGGCTCTCTTAGGGACAATTTATGATTTTTAGGGTTACGAAAAAGTAGGTATGAAAAGCTACAAAAAATAAAGTCGAATGGTGGCTATTCATATGCTTATTCATATCCACTTCTTGCAAAAAGGCCCAATGGTGTAGTTAGTGATAATGATGTTATCATGGTAAGATTGAAAGACACAAATGAGCCAAAGATGGACTAAATCATTTCCAAGTTTGCTAGTTATCTAGGATTTCACCTCAAAGGGTAATCAAGTAAGTTGTAGAACACCTCATGTTGACCAAAATTACTCATTGGATGCAAAATCCTACACCAAGTAATACACAATTCACAAAATTTTGACAAAATCTGCTCAATGAACATTCTTCATTCATGAAATGGACACCTATAATCACAAAAAGGGAAAGAAATGAGAATGGGTAAAAGCAAAACAAAAGCAAAATGAAGGAAAGCCCAAATCTAGAAAGGGAACATGCTTCAAATTTTAACTAAGAAATTATTTAAGAGCTAAGGAAAAGGGAGTAATTCTAAGTTAT
The DNA here is from genome assembly GCA_019321725.1 of Paulownia fortunei. Lineage (NCBI taxonomy): Eukaryota > Viridiplantae > Streptophyta > Magnoliopsida > Lamiales > Paulowniaceae > Paulownia > Paulownia fortunei. Next base: position 15,457,691 of record CM033108.1, read on the forward strand.
AGTCATTAGCTTGACTTTATTACTTCTACTTGGAAAAAGGCAAGATAGAATTTAGACATCTTATGCTCGTTACCTTCTTTCGAATAGTGCTAGGATTGGCATTGATCATCATATATCAAGTGGTTTGATTTTCTCTACATAGGTCGCATCTTGAATAATCAACTCTAATCTTGGCTGTAGCCTACCCAAAAATTCTGAGTTGATTTGAAAATGCTTCTTGTATGGAAAAATAGCCTCAAGACAAGTAAGGGATGCCGCCAATCACTCAACCCCTATCTCTTCTCTTTTTTCTGCATATGCTCAAAAGCAAAGAGGTCAAAAGCATTTTTTTAATAACATTTGGGCTTTTTTATCAAATGATTCATTCCATTAAACACATTAACATTAGCATGCTTATCCCCATTCTTAATTTTATTTGAAGTCACAATGATGCCTCCAATTTTTCCTCAATCCTAATTTGTTGTAAAAGGTTAATGGCTAATGGGTCAACTGCAACAATTATATAACACATATTTTCATCTACCAGATACTTTATGGCTTTAAAAACATTGAAGGTTGACCGTTCATCCCCTACTCTAAGTATCAAATTTTCTAGTTTCACATCAATCAAGGCTCCACCCATAGATAGGAAAGGTCTACCTAAAGTAAGGCGCATATCAATATATTCCTCGATGTCCAAAACCATAAAATCAATCGGGAAAATAAACTTGCCTATCTTTACTTACATGTCCTCAACAATGCCTCATGGATACTTGATAGACTAGTTAGCTAGTTGTAGTTGCATCATTATTGGCTTAGGTGTCCCAAGTTCAAGCATCATATAAACCAAAAGAGGCATAAGATTAATGCTTGCTCCCAAATCACATAATGTTTTAGAGAAAGAAAGTGGACCAATAGTGTAAGGTATAGAAAAATTCCCAGGGTTCATAAACTTTAGAGGAAGCATATTTTAGACAATCGTTGAGCACTGCTTGTTTAGATTCATCATCTTATACTCCTTGAAATTATTTTTTTTCCTTGGATAAAATTTTCTACATATCTAGGCATTTAGAACAATACATCAACAAATGGAATAATAATATGCTACTTATTAAAAACTTCTGGAAACTTAAGAAATTGCATATTCGAGTGAGATCTACAAAGCTAAGAAAAAGGGGGAGGAATACTTATCATTTAAGTAGAAAAGCTTAATTGGAAGAGGCACTAGGGTTGGATATTTGTTTGTCATTCTTCACTTGAGTTTCTACCTCTTGAACTTAGGTGTCCACCTCCTTGCCACTTCTTAATGTAATTGCATTCACCTGCTCTTTTTGATTCCTCTTGGTGTCACTTGGAAGTGTATCTTAGGCTCGCCTGAATATCATACTTGCTAATTGCCCCACTTGTGTCTTCAAGTTACGAATTGACACCTCTTGGTTTTAAAATATCATTTTAGCAGTCGATATGGACTTGCTCGTCATCTCCTCCAAACTTGACTTTGTGTTTTAAGGTATGACATTGGGCGGTGGTGGCCTACCATGTTTTGATTGCTTGATTTCCCCATGAGAAATTAAGGTGATTCCTCTATCAAGGATTCAATGTTAGAGTATGCATTGTTTTATGGTCTATTGAAGTTCCTAAAGAAGTTAGCTTGCTCTATTGAGGAAGAGAAAGGATTTCCAACTTAGCATTTAGTGCTATAATGGCCACCTCCACACAGCTCATAAGCAATGATTTGTACCTTCATTGCTGAAGTACTTATAATGTCTATCTTCTTCTTAAGTGCCTCGATTTGAGTCACAAGGGTTGAATTGGTGTCCATGTATACACTCTTATTGGCCTCTTTCCCAAACTCCTATCTATTTGCTATTGATAATTGTTTGATATAATTTCTTCCAACAACTATTAAGCTTCCTCTAGAGTTTTTCTCATGATTGTGCCTCCTACTACTGTATCTATCATGGATCGGTTGGTGGGTGACAGTTCATTGTAAAATGTTTGCTGTAATGGCCAATTCTCAATTCTCTCCTACATAGCCAATAACAAGTATTTTGCATGAATATGCATCTAATCAATGTGCATTATCGAATTATGGCATACAAATAGCATGATTACACGAACATGAATAATTGTTATTATATGCTTCAATTATGCTTTAACATGCATTAGTACATGAAATATGAGATCAAACTTTCATTTCTTGATTTAACATATTCCTTAAGTGCCTTTTTTGCAGTGAAAAGCTCGGTATCTCAGTTAAGGAAGATTAATGTGTTGAATGGCCATGAAATGAATTATTTATATTGCTCCATACTAGTTATATGCTAAAGTGATTAATTGCCTAAATATTTATTTGAAATATGTTACATTTGGCTAAGAACTAAAAGTATGCAAAATAGTGCAATTTGATTGGTTGGTTGACTAGGTTGCATAAAACCATTCTAAACCGCATTGCACTTGATTATAACACCAAAGCATCAATTTTTGTCATCTCCTTAGCCCATGAACGTGGCTTTTAGCATAAGAAGACACTAAGCATGATGCAACCAATCATCTCCCTCCACTTACCTCTCTTTGAAAGGTTAAAGAAATCATTTTCATCCATATTTCTTGTGGAAGCACCTCAAAAATGACCAGCCCTTATTTCCTAAGTTTCTCCCAAATTTCTACACTCTCATACTCACAAAAATTGAATTCAATCCATAGGAATCCATAGAACACAAGCTAGAACAAGTTTCCATCCTTTTAAGCTTGAAAACTGTTGATTTTGAAGCTTAAATCCAACTTAATCAAGGTATATTCTTTTTTAATATTTCTTATGATGAATTTATAGTATCTTGGATGGTTACATATTTTAGTATGCTTTTGTATGATTGAAAACTTAAGTAAGTTACACTTGAAGCCAAAACCAAGCTAGTTAAGCTAATTTTTAGCAAAATTGATAGTCTTGTGAAATTATTTAATTTACTTGTTTCTATTGATTTTGTAATTCTTATATTGTGTTTGGAAGTTTCGTTGAATTATTGAAAATAATAGCAATTAATTTGCTTAATTGAAGGGTACAATCAATTTAAGTTAGAACCGAATTTACGTCATGTTAATTTAGATTGTGTGCATGTTTTAGGGGCTACCCTAATAATTATATTTGAATTATTAGTTATTTAATGGATGCCCTAATGTTTAATGTCTTGAATTAGTAGTAAAATATGGAGCATGCATTGTTTTTAAGGTTATGTAATTGATATGAAGTTGTTTATAAAAGATTGAAAAGTGTATATGAACTTTAACTAGAATAGACTAAATGATTTATAAAAATGATATTAAATGGTACATGATTTGATTATGTTAGGCCTTTAACACATCCTATCTTCCAAAGAGATTGGTCTTTTCACTTTCCACAAAGTGGACTTGAGGTAAGTTGAAGCTTTCATTTGCTATATCACAAGAATCATATAATGTTGTTCATGTTTTAATGTGATTGTTATTATTTGTGAAATGATATAATGTTTGATGCATTTATGGTTTATGAAGCATGATACTATTAAGGATATAATGAGGTTTTTGAAAAGGAAGTATGGTACTTGATTGATGGTCGGGTAGACAAGGGTCGCGGGAGGGACCGGCGGACCTAATAAATGGTGGCATATACTTGAGGTTGAAAAACTAGTATAGGAAAGCCACAATGAATGAGATAGAATACGGCTAATACCTGAGGTTGAAAGACCAAGTATGGAAACCCCGTATTAGTTCTCTTATTGGCCAATCATTATGAATAGGTTCCGAAAACCATGGTCTATCACTATTAGTTAGGTACTACACTTCAAGGGCCATAAAGAATGATTTATGAATGAAAGTTATTAAATAGAATATTGCATTTAATGATTTATGAGATGTGCATATATGTTATTTGTTATTGCATCAGTTTCATCTTACTAAGCCTTTAGCTTATTAGATTCATGTGATGCAGATGGAAATGTACAGGTTTAAAGGTTGACTGAGTCTCTAGAGCGGCCGGATAGAGATTTGTTCATATGCCATGTTTCGACCTGTTTTATAGTTTATTTACAAAACTCTATTTTGTTTTTAAATAAGTCGCTCTGTTATGATTTTGTAAATAAATGTACTCAATTTTGATATATGTATATAGTGTGTTTAAAATGATTCAAGTTCTTTCTCTTATAGCTAACAATGGGAACTTTTATTAAAAACCATAACTATAGTAATGATGAAAAATTAACATTTCTTGACTTAACTATATCAGCTTGTTTAGGCTCTGCAGTTAGGTTAAGGGTTGTTACATTTGCACTTGCAACCATGTGGGAAAGCTATAGTGGGGGCATCTCCTTAACAAGTCCTTAAATTATTCCATTGCCTTATATAGAGATTCTAAATCAAATTGCACAAAGATTGACATGTCATTCCACATCTTTTCCATTTTGGAGGGTGGAAAGTATTTGGCAAGAAAAGCTTGTGCCATATCCTCCCAAATTATGATGGCACCGATGGGCACGCTTGGCCTTATCCCTATAAAGAAAATAGAAAAAGTCTCAAATGGATAGTATCATCAGTTACTCCATCACGCTTGAAAGTGTCCCATATCTCAAGAAAAATAGTAATGTGGGTATTGGGGTCGTAACTAGCTAAAACACTAAATTTACACAGAGGTCTAAATTGTTTGTATAATTATAGGTTTGATCTCAAATGTATTAGGTTGGATAGTTGGCCTCTTTATGCTTGACATAGTATCATTTATCGATGGCTTTGCATAGTCTAATAATGATCAATTTTCATTATCTTACTTATTGTTCGCCATTTTTTCCTTTGCTTCTTTTAAGAAATAATGAAGAGTTCTTTTAATATTTAGGTTGTATAACTCAAGATCCCAAGTAGAAGATCAGGTCATGTAATAAACTCCTATAGAAGGCAAGAAACTCCTAAGTAAATTAAATAAAAATGAAAGAAGAAAACAAAAATAAAGCAAGTAAAATGGTTAAACTACAGCTAGATGGATCAAATTCAATTTTAGAAAGGCACATTTCATGGCAACAACGCTAAAACCATAATGTGCTGAAAATCCTACAATAAGCGTATGGTGTTAAATTATAGTATAAAGTGATGAGAATACGAGTTGTTGTGTCCCAAGGAAGTATGTATACAAGTACCAAAGTTAGACCACTCAACTATACTTAACTGAATGAGATTTGTTCTACTAATTAAAAAATGAAAACAAATTAACAAAGCAAATTCAAAGCCAAGAATTGCAAGGAATAAAATTCGAGCGGGAGAAGTGTTATGCCATGGATCACCATTTTTACTTTATCACAAATTTCTAAAATTTATGGTTAGGATGAGTGTTTGTTTATGTGACAATAAATTTCCAGTTGTACTTGTTATTCCCTTTCAAGACATAAAAATTCTACCATATGTCGATAATTGGTTTAGCTAATACATAATGCATTAGGCTCTAGAACTCCACTAGCTTCCAACTTTATGTCTATGATTATTGTAAATCCTATATGTCTATAGCGACCTCGTCCACGACATACATTATAGGAGCACTTGTTGCAACACTACCTATCGATCTTAATTAAAACAACAAAGATCATTTTGAAGTTAGCCAAACTTTAAAAAAAAATAAACACATAATGTATTTCAACACAAACCAAACATCATCCACACTACAAATAAGATATCCACTCATAATTCTGTAAAAATGGTATTCTAAGCCATGACTAGAATTAGTTTAGCTTATGTTGAAATGAAGAAAACACCACATGTTCATCAACATCATGGGTTCACAAATTTCTCAAAACTAAGAAAATTTAAGAAGAAACTAAGGAAGAAAGTTACAACTTACTAAAGAGACTTCACTTCATCACTTGAATCTTCAATGCCCAAGGTGAGATCCTCCTCTTCTTAAAGTAAATTCCAAGATCCTTGAATGGTGTTTGAGTTTTAGTGGAGTGTGCGTGTAAAATATGTAAGAGTGTGTGTGTTTTGGTAAAGAGGATTTATGTTTGTGAATTAGGTGTGTATTGTGTGTAAAGGTTCATGAATGAGGTTATATGAGAGTGTGTGATATATGGTATACTCAATGAAGTATCACATAGATTCTAATGTATGATTTGTATCTATTATGTATGGAATAAGAAAGATGCCAAATTTAGCCTTTTTTCGACACTTGTTCCTCACAATCTGCCAATAAATATTTTGCACTTATACCGTGGAGTGACATGGTGTGAGGAACAGGTGTTGTGGCCTCATACTCCAAGCCCGACTATGATGTGATTTTTGGTAGTGGCACTGCCATGTGATATCTCTAGGGTCACAGTGCGAGTCTTATTTTTTCAGCACTTGGCAAATTTTTCATTTTTCAACTTTATTTTCTTCAACTCTTGCACCTACACAAAAATTGTAAAAATTATGATATGGCAAAACTCCAACTATTATGAAATAAATCTTCCAACTTTATGATTTTGAGAGTGTCGAAAATGTGTCAAATTATGACCTTATCATTCTTCCATTAACTAATCTTCTGATTAAAACAAGGGCATGGATTATTAGATGAAGCCTAATTTTAACTTAATAATTATGATTTTAGTTCAAGTCATATTGATAATTTGATGAATCATTAGAAAAACCTACATCTATTATTCATCCTATCTTGTCCAAGGTATTTAGGATCAAGGATAATAAAAATATTGGAGATTCATTGATTCTACTGGATATGTGGCAGATCATTTGTTGACCATTCATCGACATTCTTACAAAACGACCATACACCCAATACAAAGCCCTAGTGATTGTTATGCAATTGAAAAATATATAAAAGTAAATGATGTCATGCACATAGTTATCATAATGCCTCAAGTCAAAGGACTAATTATTGCACTATCATAATTAGGAATTTTTCATTCGACAAACAACACTTCCAATTGATAATTTTCTGTGGGCCACTTCGGTGTACTTGTCCTCCAACAAGCACCCATACACATGCATTAGCATCACCATGCCAATATCTATAGAATAAGAAACCATCCTTTAGAGCATGCATCGTGTGTGCAAGTCTATCGAGCTTATCGATGTCCCATCTCAATAAACCCCCGACTTAAAACAAGTTTAAGATCAAAGTTATAGAGGCACGTTTTAGGGTTGCCATTATATACACGACCATACCCTATAGCTATGTACAATGATATAGGGACATTTTCTAATTGGCATAATAAATAAAGTAAATACCTTTTTATTACTAAACATTATGAATAAGATTATTTTAACAAAAGTATAAAAACTCACCAGTAATTAGCTCATTGGGTACTACTCTAACAAATTTTTTAATTTGATCGAGGAAGAGAGTACTTGAGCATTAAGTTCATTGATTCTTTTTGAGATAATAGGATTCTCTCTTAGTGGACTTCGCCTAGCACGCTTGAACTCAATAGGGTAGCTGAGTGATGAAACTGAACTTGCTGATATGGTTCAGTCCATGACGAGCTTCACTGAGCTTTCTTCTTTATTCTAGGGTTATTCCCTTGAAATGGTGATATGTTTGATCAACAGAGTGCTATCAAAGTCTATCCCCAAAGTGCCATATGAGATGTGGCATGGAAAAGCCCCCTTTTATAAATACCTTTGGCTTTGGGGGTGCCCTACTTATGTGAAACAACAAGTAGGAGATAAGTTGGATACAAAATCCATCTTATGCAAGTTTGTGGGGTACCCAATAAAATCCAATGAGTACTATTTCTATGACTCCCCAGAACAAAAGGTGTTCATTTTAATGCCACCTTCCTAAAGATGGAGTTTCTATTAGATAGAAAGGGCGAGATTAGAGAGCTTGAAGAAATTCAAGAGTTATAAATACTTCCACAATCAACAAGGGGAACTTGAAGGATCTTGAGATAGCCTAAGAGATGTGGCCTTTTGTTGGAGAACAACAAAGAGGATGTTGCTAATGGATGTCGATCTAAGGAACTATGATGATGCAATGTCTAACATCGACTTAAAAAATGGAAATAAGCCATGCATATTGAAATGGACTTTATGTACTCCAATAAAGTATGGACCTTGGTAGACCCAACAGATGGAATTGTTCCAATTAGCTGTAAATAACTCTATAAATGAAATATTAGAGTATATGGAGAGGTTATGAACTATAAGCCAAGACTGATTGCGAAGGGTTATACTCAGAAACAAGGGATTGACTACAAGAAAACATTCTCACCAATTACAATGCTTTAGTCGTTCGCATATTACTAGCTATATTAGCTTATTATGACTACGAATTATGGCAAATAGATGTAAAGACTATTTTCTCAGTAAAAATATTGAGAAAAAGATTTATTTGAAGCAACTAGAGTATTTCATATACAAAGGGATAGAGCAAAAGGTTTGCAAACTCGAGATCAATTTATGGATTCAAGCAAGCTTCTCGAAATAGGAACATCCATTTCAACAAGACAATCATATCATTTGGTTTTCTTAAAAATCCAGATGAACCATGCACGTACAAAAAGGTTACTGAGAACGTAATAATGTTTTTGGTCTTATAAGTTGACTCATTGTGAAGGATGTAGGGATGTCTACACAGTTCTCCATGAAGAATTTGGGCGAATCATCATATATGTTAGGGATCAAGATCTACAGAGATAGATTTAGAAGGTTGTTAGGATTGTCTCATTCCATATACATAGACAAAGTGCTAAAGAGTTTAGCATGGAGAAATACAAGAGAGGATATCTCTCGATGAGTTATGGAATTTCTCTTTCAAAGTCTCTGTCCTTAAGGACTCTAAAGAAAAGAGAAAAGATAACTCACGTACCTTATGCATCTGTCATAGGAAGTATTATGTAGACAATGTTATGTACTAGGCTTGATATTAAGTATGCTCTGAGTGTCACGAGCAGATATCAATCTAATCCAAGTAAGAACATTAGATTACTATAAAGAATATCCTAAAGTACTTGAGATGAACTAATGATCTGTTCATGATTTACGGCAGTAGAGAGCTCAAGCTAGAGTGTTTAACTAATTCTAGCTTCCAGTATGTTGTAGATAATTTCAAGTCGATGTCTGAATTCTTGTTTACATTGCATTATAGTACGATCAATTGGAAGAGTTCCAAGCAAGATATGACAGTAGATTCTACCATTGAGGTTGAATACATTATGGCATCTAATACTGCAAAAGAGGCATTTTAGATCTAGAAATTTATTTAAGAGTTAGGTGTCATCGATTCGATACCGCTATATTGTGACAACAACAGTAATTGTATTGTTAAATTGAAATTCAAAGAATTGAAAAAATATTTCAATGCAATTTCTTTTTTCCATTGTATTCTTTTCTCAACATTTATATTAAATAGTATATTTCTTCAAAGATAAGCACATAATAAAGTGATACTATCTGATTCGAGAGATAATTGGTAGAAGCAATATCAATGTGGAGAAAGTTGGCTCAGCAGAAAATATAGCAGACCACTAATCGAACCCTTAGCTTAGCAAGTGTTTAAAGAATATCTTGAGAAGATTGGCTCAAATACAAGAGCAATTAGCACTAAGGCAAGTGGGAGATTGTTTAAATAGTGCCTGATGAGCCAATTAGTGGTTGCTTTTATACTCTTATAATAAACAATCTTTTTTTATTAGCATTGATAAAAAGGTAATCTTCATCTTAAATTTATATTATTAAAATTAGATAAAGTCCTTAGATCATATATGATTACGGGGCATGGTCGCTCATAGGATAGCGATAATGGAACATGCCTCTATGGTCATGGTCTTAAACTCATTCCAAGTCAAGGGCTTCTTGAGATGGGATAATTAGCTATTAGGACTTGCGCACGAGAAGCATGCTCATAAGGAGGGTGCCTCATTCCATAGACACCGATGTTGTGACACTAGTGTATATATGTAGATGCTTGTTAGAAAACAAGTACAATGAATTACCCCACTGAATATTCCCAAGGAAATATGATTGTTGAATGGGAAGTATACAATCATTATGATATTGTATGTCCTTTAACTTGAGGTACAATTATAATTTCATACTCAACATGGTGTACTTTGACTTATTCTTTGATTGCGTGACAATCACATAAAGGATTTTTGGATGCATCATCTTCGTTTATGAAGATTAGTAAGTGGCCAACAAAGGATCCATCACCTATCTAGTAGAATAGGTAAATATCCTATAATTTCCACTATACTTGATTTTAAAATCTATGGCTAAGATTGGGATGAGTAATTAGGAAATTCATTTGAATCGACATACTAAGAATAGTTTCATAGAATTGAGAAATTAGGATTTTGACTAATAATACATGCTCTAGGCTCAATTGAGAGATTAGTTGACAAAAAGATCGAACTTGCACGGTATTTGTAATTGAAATGGTTTGCCACCTTCACCTATGTCTAGGTATTTAAGGATGTTGCTAGATGCTAACCATGATTGGGGAGGTTCTTGGAATTAATGGGTTAATTTCAAGATTGATTAATTTGATTAGTTAATCATGAAAAATTGATGCACTGATTATTCGAGTATCACAAGAGTTGTGAGCCCACTACTAATATATGGGTGAATCTAAGGGACCACACATTAACTGAAAGAAGCTTATTTCTTAACTAAGTAAATAGTCCGATAGTTTAATTATATTTAAATTAATTTAATTAATTAAATAGGATTTAATTAACTCGAGTGTTGAATTATTTGAATTAATTAATTTACTTAGTTGGATTAGGTAGCCCATTATAGAACAAGTAATTAATTGTTCAAACTATTATTTATTATGGGCCTTTAAAATTTACAGATGAATTAATTTAGTTAATTGGATTAATTAGATTGGATTTAAATAATATTGGATCAAAACCCATTGGGTGTAAGCTTGTAGGAAGCCCATGAGGAATTTAATTAAGAATTAAATTTAAAAAATGGTTAGAAAATTAAGTTTTAGATTTTAATTAGAGACTTATCATAAGTCTTAGACTCAGAGTCCAAGACTTACCATAAGTCTTTTAACTAGGAATTGAAGACTTACCATATGTCTTTAATTTGGAAATAAATCCTTCCAAAGTAAATCCAAGTAAGTCTTGGAAAGGATAGAAAGACTTACCTTTTGGATTCCAAATTAGATTTGCATCTAGACCCTACATGAAAGAAAATATGGGGACTATATAAGACCCTATAGGGGCAAATTTTACAAGCTTTTCGGTTGTGAAAAATTAGCCCCATTTCTCCTCTTCTCTCTAAGAAATTATTTTTTGTCTTTCCTAGTCTTTTGATCATTTTTTTTCATCCTAGTTGAATTAACAGTTGATCAAACACCCAAGTAAATAGAGATTTGCTTTGTTCCATAATTCCATACAAACACCTTATGTAGGAGTCTTCAAATACAATCTTACTAGCTTCGGCTTTATTATGAGTGGGCATCCAAAGTCTAGATACATGCTTAGAGGATCAATGCTTGGGAATCTTGCCGAATTCAATCTTTGTACAAGGTTTTGGAATTGAAGAGTTTGTGAGAAACAATGACTTCAGTTGTTCCAAAGTCTTGTTTATCAAATAAAAGCATCAAGTATAATTTGATTGAAAACTAATTTATATTGTTGGGTATCAATTTTTTTAATGCATAACGGATTAATCGCATCAAACCCGAGACACCCAAATTTTGTATGTGATCAATATTATAGAACTTTATTTTTTATTGCATTTGGGGTCCCATGGTTTTGCAAACCCAACATCAGATCGAAGAACCCAATGAGAGATTCTTGCTTTGAGTCATGGGATTTCTCTTTCAAAGTCTATATCCCCAAGGACTTTTAAAAGAAAGAGAAACAATGACCCACATGTTTTATGCCTTCTTGATTGGAAGCATAATATATGTAAATCTATGTACGAGATTTGATATCAAAAATATTGTGAGTGTCACGAACAGATATCAACCAATTCGATGTGATAAGTATTGAAAGTCATAGAGACGATCTTTAAGTGCTTGCAAAGAAAGAAAGTTGTCTTCTTGGAGTATGGTTAAGGAGAACTGAAACTAGGATGCTTAATCTAGTTTTTAGTCCAATATAGATGACTTGATGTTTGTGTCTAGATTCGTGTTCATCTTAAATGATGCGAAAGTTGGTAGGAAAGAGTTCCAAGCTTGCAACAACTATAGATTCCACCACCGTGGTTCAATACATCGTAGCATGCAATGCTACGTGAATAGACTATTTGGATAGGGAATTTCATCCAAGTGTTAGATATACTTCCAATAGTTGTTAATTGAGTACATGAGTATTGCGATAACAAAGGGGCTATTGCACAAGCAAAGAAGTAAGGTCTCAATAAAGAATCTAAGCAGAAATAGATTATAAATATCATGATTCTAAAAATTATTGGTAGAGGCAATGTTAGTGTAGAAAGATTTACCTCAGTAAAAAATATAGCAGACCTACTGATGTAACCCCTCAGATAAGTATTTGAAGGAATCTTGGGAAAGATGGGGTTTAATACTAGGGAAATTGCCTGTAGGATAATGGGAGATTGTTAGAGTAATGTTCGGTGAGCCAATTAATTTGGCCATCCTTTATATTCTTGTTAAATCAATCTTATTCATGTTAATACCATTAAATGGCAATCTTCATCTTAAATTCATCATTATAAGAATTAAATTACCCCACTTTATGACCCAAACAATAAGTCTAAACTTAAGCTCAAAATTCAACCTTATTTGAATTTTAGATCAAAAATCAAATTAGGCCAAAAAAACTTTATTTGAATTTAAAGTTAAAATTAAAATCAACCAAAGGCCAAATTAGGCTCATAACTAAATATGGCCAAAAATCCAAACTTATAAGTTTAAGCCCAAGAATATATTAAGCCCTGAACCTTATTTGGATTCTAAGTCAAAACTAAATCAAGCTCATAATTAAAATTTAACTTAAGCCCTAATTTCTTTTAAACAGTAACATCAAGATAGCAACCTTAATCCAAAATTTTCTCTTTTGGTTTTGTTACATAAAAGAAATAATAAGTCCCAAAAGTTAAAACTACAATTTTGGAAGAAAAGAATAATTTAGTTAAGTAAGGGAAAGATTCCAGGGTACTATCAGAGCGGGGGGTCTGGTCGGATGTGTATTGAGGGCGGTCTTGGAATTTGGAAGGAACACAATAAAAACATCGTGAGTCATATATAAGGTGATTGTGACATCCCACATTAGTTGTAGAGGAAGATTGAAATAGTTAATAAGTGAGTATAATGAACTACTCTAACAACTTGGGTTAACCATTTTCGCAAAGCAATGACAAATGCGAAAAAGTTGCTAGTGAAATCTATTGTGCCAAAGTGTTTCTTGCGGGCTCCCACCCCTTATGCTTGGGGGTCACATACTGTAAATCTTTTGATATGCGGTAATGAAATGGGTAGAGTAGACATTCCCAAGTTCATTCCATTTACATAATTAATATAATTTAGTGGTAGGAATATCCATTCTCATAGGAATCTCTATGGCTAATGAGCATAAGATCCTGTCGGTATGTATATCTGCAAGATAGTAATTAAGAAGAAGTTCCTCAAAAATGAGAGTTAGGGAAAATTATGCGACCAACATCAAACCTACTGCTATCAGTACCTTCAAAGCAATTGAGGATTTTGATAAGGCCACAAAGGAGAAGGCCAGGGACATATATGCCCAGATTATTCACGAGAGCTTATGTACTTTGAGGGAAGCTGGGTGATTATCCAAGAAGGATGTAATGTTTTTAGATCGTAAGGTGCTCGATGAGGAGAAAGGCAAATTGAGGCTAAAGGAGTGCTAGGAGCAGCTTAGACAACTATAGATTTCCCTAGTGCACATGCAGGAGATGGAACCCCTAGGGCTATGAAGTCGAATGGGCATCCAAAGGTTTAACTTAGGTACTAATATTTTAGAGCTTCCTTTGCCATATTTTCTTTTCCCATATTATTTAAGGGACATGTTGATATATTCAAAAAATGTGTTACATAATTTACCTATGATTTCTGCATTTTAGATGTTATGTTTGCAAGAGGCTGGCATGTATTGTTACTGCTACTACTTTATAATTTCTTCTACGATAAGCTTGCTTTTAGCCTTTTTACATATTGTGTTATTTCATCATTATGCCTATTATAGCCTTTTCATGAGTGTATAATTTGATCATCATCTTCACTAAGGATTGTGCAGAGTAGCCTCTTATAAGTTTTAGGAATTTGCCACAGATGGCGCAGAGCCTCCACTTACAGGACTTAGTAGTTGGATAGGGATGACGCAGAGCCACTGCTTACAAAACTTGAAGAGATAGAGAGGAGCTACTTCTTATAGGATATAGAGATTTTCCAAGGATGGTGCAGAGCATCTTAAAGAGAGAACCTATGGAGTACCTAAGGAGATTTGGTTGTGGAAGACGTTAACCCAATAAAGATTCATGTATGTATGTATCAATATGGATTATGGATTAAGGTACACTTCTGATTTAAGTATTCAGTTCATTTTCTTGATAATTTATGTGATGATCCTAGATTATATGATTTTGTTAATCATATTTATATTAAAGTCTAACAAGTGGTATCAAAATAGTTCATATTAGATTATTAAGAAAATTTATTTCATCTTCAATATTATATTCGGTGTTACAATTTATTTGAAAGAAGAAATCAGAAAATGTTATAAAATTGTTAGTTATTCTACTGATATTACTTTTGGGTTAAATAATTTCATGAAGAATTCAGTTACAGAAATTTTATTTCTTTATGTGAAATTTTGTCATTAAGATTATATGTGGTTTCATAATCTTGTTTGAGAGAAGGAATTGGGAACAAATTTTATGATAACAATTCTTCTTCCTATTGAAATAATAATTTTTCAAGAATCTAAATATTCGCTTATGATATCAACAGTTTCCCTCCTAGCTTGTTGTTGTTTTTTGATATTTTGCAAATTAGAGGTAAAGTCATAGTTTGGAGGCGTAAACACAAGCATAAGAGGTAAATTTATTTGATGCATAATTTTTAAACGTATATGAAATAATATCATAGATAAATTAATAAAATAACTCCATGAATACTATAATGAATTAGAATTTACTTATTAATCAAAATTAAATAATTCCATAGATGTGAGTCCATTTATATAGTAATATTTGTAATTTGATTCAAATACAAAACAACCTTAAACAATCCAAATTTTAAATTTTGTCATGATGCAAGAGGATTATTGTTAGTTAGATATTGTACCTCGTTGCAGAACTTAACCTAATATTTTACAAACCCTCACTACTTACAAAAGCCTTGTGTGCTCTAGGCATGTCTGTATTATCTCAAATTCTTCCTACATTGGGTTGTGAATTGAATTGGGCCTACCCAAAATTGGGCTGTTTGGTCCATTTATATTTGAGTCAAGCTAAATTAAGTATGAGAAGGACTAAGTTTAGGGGTTCAAATTGAGCATGATGAAATTATGAGTTTAGTTTGAACTTTCTAGACTCGGCTGAAATAACCTTGAATTTTTTATATTTTAACTATAATTTTGATTCTCTATAAAGTATTATTAACATATAAACAAATTATTTAGGGATCTAGCTATAGTAAGGGGTGATTGGTATGCAGGTTTGGAATTAGATAGGAATGAAATGATATTAGTATAATAATTCCTGTTATGTATAAGGATTGAGAAATAAATGAAATCGTCGTATCTTACTTGATTTCAATATCATAATTGGTAATTAGGAATGAATGATAAGAATGAAATAAAATAATTTTAATTACCAAATTATCCTTTAGTAGAAATTTTAAATAAAATTATATTCAATATCTTGTTCGTAATAAGTCTATTATTATTTTAATCGATATTAAACAATATATATAAAATATAGATAAATTTTTTCACTAATATATATTTTTAAGGTTTCTTAGTCAATCGACAAAATTTAGTTCAATTAATTTATCTTGTTCAAGGATTGTTGCAGGTGGATTTTTTGCTATTTTAGTAGAAAAATCTACAAAATATGCACGAAGCAAAAAATAAGTAAAGTATGGAAAACATATTCATTTAATATAAGCTCTTTAATATTAAATGTATCCCACTATTTTCTTTGAATTCTATCACGCTTAACGAAAGTTCAGGAAATTTATTTTTCTTAGTGGGCTTGAGGTCCAATCAAAAATATTTCACACCTAATTTAATGAGCCCATTAAATATTTCTAATGGTAGTCAACTCTTTGACGATCGTATCACAATACAACCCTAAATTTTGTTTTGTCTCACCTCTTCCCATATACCCTAATTTTATGAGAATGTCACTCATTAGGATTGGATTGATACTTTCTGACCTATAGCATAACAAATATTTGGAGCAAGTATAAGCCACAATGCACATCAAGCTCCAAACAACAATCATTGAGATATAGTGGTCTGGACACTTCTCTTGGAGTCTTTGGTCACATTTTAAGGCTGGAATTTTATAATATATAAGTATTTATGAGTTTAAAACTCTCCATTTTAATTTATTCTAAAATTCTACAAATATGGCTCTTAGCACAAAGTAAGATGCCTTTTGATCGATTTGCACGGATTCTAACACAAAATATTGAGTTTTACTCATGATGTCCGTTAACTCATAGGTTAAAGGATATACATACTCCTTATCTCCTTAGCTAATATGATGTCATCTATAAAGAGATAGAATCATAAACCTCTTAACAGAGTTTTTCACAAGAGAATAATGGTCTTAATCTCAATAATGAGAATGTATGAATCATCGTGTTATGAAATTCCATGTACCATCCTCTCAAATGAAGATTTTAAGTTCACAAACTTTATCTTCTTGGCCTTTTACTATGGAATCTTTCAAGCATTCCATATAGGTTTCTTTACATAATTCTCTATAGACTAGTTCTCCATTTGATAATGCAATCTTTATTCTATTTGATGCAATTCTAAAACTTAGATATCCACAATAACCAAGAAAATAGAATAAAGGCATATATCACCATCAATGAAAAAAAAAGTTTGACTTCAAAAGTATAATTTTTTTAACCACTAGGTTAACTTTACACCTCATAATAATTATATCAGCCTTTGGCTATATTTTGAAAACATATTAATTCTCAGTAGCCTTGTTCTAAAGTTTAACCAAAATTCCAAACTTCGTATGATTTTGTAGAATCGAGCATTTGCTGTTGTGCTAAAAATTATAGCTTATAGCTACTCTGCAACTCAAATATTTAAATAGTGCAATATCCCAAATACCACATTTGGCTATGATTTTGCTATGAGAGCAATTATTACCACACAAGCTAATAATCGCCTCCTCAACAACTTACCACAAGAGTTTTTTATAACATAGGCTAACAGATTTCATAGTTGCATAGTATTTTTCTATTGCCTTAATTTAATTGCCTTTTTAGGACATGATAGAGTCTCACCATTCTAGACTCTACATCATCTTCTGGAGACTATTTTACGCTTGCACAAAGTTATGATTCAATTTAGATTGATCACTTGGATAAAATTACTCCCACTTAAAATTGAAATCAATAAATAGTCTTAGATAGAATTGCTCACACTCAAATTTTAGAAGCAATAACTAGTATTCATCACAAGTGATCTATCAGGTATATAACCACTATCTGAATCATTTAATTCAAGCAAGATTTTTTTGTTTTAAAAAAAGTTCTTCCCTCATAGGAAAATCACTCTCCTAAAAATATTCTATGATATAATGTGAATCATAATTCCATCTCTTTGTTCACTTAGAACATGTATCCCTTATACTATTTGGTATATCTTCAAGATATACTTTTATGTCTCAGGGATCTAATTTTCAAATTTGTATAATTAGAGACAATTAATTCTCAACTTCTAAGGCAGCTCTGGCCAGATCATCTACCTGTCCATAACTTTTATAAAATGAAAAATATCAGTTATGAAGGTTTTTCTAATACAGGTGTAGACTCCAGTTAACCAAAATATATTTCCCAAAGAAAATCAACAAGTTAACTTAAGTTTTTATAGATCTCGTTAAATCAAAAATAATTTTCTATTCTTTCTCTTTAAACACCATTCTATGTAGGTGTGTTAGGAATATTCAATTACTTGTAACTCATTCTTCATTACATAGATTATTTAAATAATTAAAAAATCATTCACGCCTTAGGTCTAGTCTCGAAGTCATTCAAATTAATTCTTTCTCATATTCTAAAACATTTAGTATTTCAAATTATGAGATATCAAACAGATATGACAAGGCATGTGAATATTTTATCAATGTAATGAAGTATAAGACTATATGCCTCCATAACCTTCACATTAATCTGATCACATATATCTATAAGAATTAATAGCAAAGAAAGTTTGACTCTATAGTCTTTTGAATGGTTCCAACCTGAACTTATAGCACAAGTCGACAATCAATTGTAAAAGATAAACTCAATAAATCTTCTCTTACCAGTTTATATTTCTATCCATTATAACCTGATCATGCATTTACATTACTCATAAAACATACATTCATTGTAATAAAAATAATCAATATAGTAATTAAACATACATTGGTCATAATTCATCACCACTAACCATTCAAAATGTCTAGTACCACAGTAAGTATCTTCTAGTAGATACTAACCAAGCCACAATTCAAATTCAAGAAAAAGAAATAATCTTAGAAGAACAATTGTAAAAATCAAGTTCTACAAATTCTTGTAGATTGGATACTTTGTAGAGTAATAGCATGGCCAACTTGCAATCCAAACATGTAAGTACCAATTATTTTTACATTTGATTTTAACTTAATTCTACATATATCTATTTTTGTATCAAAGTGAACTTGGCAAAATTCCACAAATGCCTCTCAATATCCAATTACTATAAATCTATAATCCACATAGGATAAGATTTAGTGACATAGTGCTTCATGTGTCAATAGCACTTATAGAAACTTCATTATGTGCTATCTTTTTAACTCAGTGCAATCACGAGTGAAATAAACCAATAGTATGGTTACTATAGTACTATTAACCCTATACCACTTCACTTCAATCAGTGATTAGGTTTGTTCTTCTTAGATTCATTTCCAATATCCTTTCTATTATTGTCTTTGTCCTGATTTTAGTTATATTAAGAACCCGAAGCCCTCTTAAAACCTAGTCTCACGCAAAAGGCATAAGTTGAGTAAATCAAATTTGACTTTCAGATGTTCCCTATTATTAGAAATAGATAATTAAACTTGAACTTACTACTCATCAGTGAATACATTTCTAGCTGACTATAACCTCTAAAAGTAATTGACATCATCTTTAAATGCCATGTCTTTAATGCACAAAGTGTTTCTGGTCAAACTATTGTCAGCCATATAATGTCTCAATTCTCAATTGTACCTATGTATTTTTCTTACGTACATCCATAGATCAATAGTTCAATAGTATGATTCTCTCATTCGCACATGAGACCATCAATCATATAGTTTACTGTGTATTCTCTTATCCACTTTTGGTAAACTTGTTGATGTTTCCTCTATTGAGTAGTATGATCCACACTAAATCTTATATGACTTGATAGATGCTCTTTAGAGCATTTAACTCAATTATAAGTAAATTATGAAACTCAATTATGAAACTTTTGAGATTATTTCTACCATGTATAAGCAGCTTCTATTAAAAATTTATGGTGTAATATGAAGCATATCAAGATTTTCCATTAAATATCCATCAAACTTTCATCATACGGGTTAATACTTAATAACATGAAAAAATATTTTAACACATTAAACAGAGCCAAATAACATCAAGAATTCAACCATATATAGCTCTAAAACCAAACAAAAATTAAACACAAATAAATATGAGACAAGTTCAAGAAAACTTATCACAAGACGAATATTTTGCCATGGTTGAATCATCAATGTTTCTTACATCTTTGAAAACTTGCTTTCATCCAAACTCAATCACATATGAAAGGGGTTTGATCCACAATCTAAATATTTCTTCAAGTGGTGGTGTTCTTCAAATGTTGATCACAATAGCCCTTTTTCTCTTCCTATTTTTTTTCTTATTTTATTTTCACACAAAGAGTTTTTTCTATTTGTTGTTCTTAAAAATTAGTAAGAAGATGAGGGATAAGTTTTCTTTTACGTTCGTTATGAGGTGGTTTTCAAAAAACTACTCCCATCAAAAATCTATTTTCTTTTTGAACCTTTTGGGTCGGGTTACCCTCATGAGCAACCCATTAACATATTTAATATTTCTTACACCATACATGTTCATAATAAACATCACATGTAATTATCAGAACATGTAAATTTACCAAGTTTTTTAATGCAATTGTTGACTTGCTTGAAAAATTATTTTTCAAAAATTACTAAAATTCATATTTAATTTTAAAAATTTAGAAAATAAAAATAAAAACGGACCTAGACAAACGACGCGATGAGTAGCACGAAGGTTGCCCGTGGTGCGCAGGCTGCTGCGTGTGATGCAATAGGCATCTTGCTTGCTGCTGTTGCGTGTAGTGCACACCGCTGCCCGCAACCAGGTGTCTCACACCCGATAGGCGCACAACCCTTTTTTGTGTTATTTTTCTTATTTTTATATAATTAAATAATTTAAATAAATAATTAAATAAAAATCCCAATCATTAATTGTAATAATTATGCAAAATTAAATTTAACATGCTTAACATGAATTTAAAAAATTTAAAACATGTACTCACAAATCCAAAATTCACAAAATAAGTGAAATTGTGGCTCTGATACCATTATTTGGATTTTTTCTATAATCGCAGGGGCATGGGCAGTGGAAAATTATTTTTTATATATATATTTATCAAATAAATACATTCTCTCGATTTGAAAGTGATTCTAAAAATTGTGCTTATTTAAGTGAATATATAAACAAATATATTAAATTTAGATTATACCTTTCGAGCAATCTGGTTGTTGTAGGGAATGAAGCAATCAATTGTTATATTCCTGGCTTATCAGACTCGTAGGGATTCAATTGTGTCCCCTCTATTAGGTCCATGATATGAAAAGTAACACCATTTAAAAGGATTCACAAGTATTCTTAAAATCATTGCTAATCTAGATTTGGAGTAATAATTGCCCTTTAACCCAATTGATGGATCAAGAAAAAGTTTTCAAGAATACTAAAGATTGATTGTTTTAGTTCTTGAAATTTTGATGTAAAGACAATATCAAGAAATTAGTTTTCTTTAAAGAACAAGAAAACAAGACTCTCAAGAAAACACCTTTCTTTTTCTTTCTTTTTTTTTCCTTTTCTTGGAGAGAAAAATTATAATGCCCAATTATCTCCTACATAGTTAATAATAAACATCTTGTATGAATATGCATCTAATCAATACGCATTACTAGATTATGACATACAAATAGCATGATTGCACGAACATGAATAATTATTACTATATACTCCACTTATGCTTTAAAATACACTAGTACATGAAATATGATATCAAACTTTTATTTTTTTTATTAACATATTACTTAAGTGACTTTTTGCAGTGAAAAGCTCGGTATCTCGATTAAGGAAGATTGATGTGTTTAATGGCCATGAAATGAATTATTTGTATTGCTCCATACTTGTTATATTCTAAAATGATTATTTCCATAAATATTTGCAAGAAATATGTTACATTTGGCTAAGAACTAAAAGCATGTAAAATGGTGCAATTTGATTAGTAGGTTGACTAGGTTGCATGAAATCATTCTAAACCACATTACACTTGATTATAACACCAAAACATCAATTTTTTTAATCTCCCTAGCCCATAAATGTGGCTTTTGGCATAAGAAGACACCAAGCATGATACAATCAATCATCACCCTCCACTTACCTTTCTTTGAAATGTCAAAAAGTCATTTTAGCCACATTTTCTTGTGGAAGCTACTCAAAAAATGACCAGCCCTTCTTCTCCAAGTTTCTCCCAAATTTCTACACTCTCATACTCACAAAATTGAATTCAATCCATAGGAATCCATAGAACACAAACTAGAACAAGTTTCTACCCTTTTAAGCTTGACAACCGTTGATTTTGAAGTTTAATTCCAACTTAATAAAGGTATTTTCTTTTTTAATGTTTCTTATGATGAATTTATAGTATCTTGGATAGTTACATGTTTTAGTATATTTTTGTATGAATGAAAACTCAAGTGCGATAGACTTGGAGCCAAAACCAAGCTAGTTAAGCTAGTTTCTAGCAAAATTAATAATCTTGTGAAATATGCTTAATTTACTTATTTCTATTAATCTTGTAATGTTTATATTGTGTTTGGAAGTTTCTATGAATGATTGAGAACAATATCAATTAGTTTGCTTAATTGATGGTTAGAATTAATTTAAAATAGAATCGAGTTTACTCATGTTAATTTGGATTATGTGCATGTTTTAGGGGATGAGCTAATATTTATGTTTGGATTATTAGTTATTTAATAGCTTCCCTAATGTTTAATGTCTTGAATTAGTAGTAAAATATGGAGTATGCAATATTTTTGAGGTAATGTAATTGATATGGAATTGTTTACAAAAGATTGAAAAGTGTATGTGATTTTAATTAAAATAAATTATGTGATTTATTAAAAGGATATTGAAAGGTACATGATTTGATTATGGTAGGCCTTTCACACATCCTATCTTCCAAAGAGATTGACCTTTTCACTTAGCACAAAGTGGACTTTAGGTAAGTTGAAACTTTTATTTACTATATCACAAGAATCATATAATGTTGTTCATATTTTAATGTGATTGTCATTATTTGTCAAATGATGTAATGTTTGATGCATTTATGGTTCATGAGGTATGATACTATTAAGAATATAATAAAATTTTTGAAAAAGAAGCATGGTACTTGATTGATGGTTGGGTAGATAAGGGACGCAGGAGGGACCGATGGACCTAACTAATGGTGGCAAATACTTGAGGTTGAAAAACCGATATAGAAAAGCCACAAAGAATGAGATAGAATACAGCTAATATCTGAGGTTGAAAGACCAAATATGGAAACCCCGTATTATTTCTCTTATTAGCCAATCATTATGAATAAGTTCTGAAAATCATGGTCTATCACTATTAGTTAGGTACTGCACTTCAAAGTCCTTAAAGAATGATTTATGAATGAATGTTATTAAATTGAATAATGCATTTAATGATTTATGATATGTGCATGTATGCTATTGTTATTGCATCAGTTTCATCTTACTAAGCCTTTAACTTATTAGATTCATATGATGCAAGTGGAAATATATAGGTTTAGAGGTTGACTGAGTCTCTAGAGCGATCAAACAGAGATTTGTTCATATGTCATACTTTGAGTTATTTTGTAGCCTATTATGAAAACTCTATTTTTTTTTAAATAAGCCACTTTGTTATGGTTTTGTGAACATATGTACTCAGTTTTGATTTATGTATATGGTGTGTTTAAAATAAAATGAAACAACAAATGAATTCAAGTTCTTTCTCTTATAGCTAAAAATGAGAACTTTTATTAAAACCATAACTCTAGTATAGTTGAAAAGTTAACATTTCTTGACTTAACTGTATTAGCTTGTTTAGGTTCTATAGTTAGGTTAAGGGGTGTTACAATTTGTGGTATTAGAGTGGAGGTTTAGTTGTTCCTGTAGACAGAAGAAGGCATATAAACATATCCTGGCTAGGAAACTCGATCAACTATTTGTTTTTTTTCCTTTATGTTTATTTGATTATATTTTATTTCATGTTATTTTCATGATTATGTATTTATTATTGGCTAATGAATGGAATGATATTCGGCAATGCATATCAGGTCATGGCGCCAAAAAGAAAGATAGTGGATGATCATAAGGGTAATCATAGTGTGGTGAACAATTTGACTGATCTCATTCAACAATAGACTAGAATGCATGGTGAATAGATACAACAATTGCTAGATATGCAACAAAGAAGCCAATAACATAATCAACGACTTCCTCCACCATAAGCTCGATAGGATACTTCACAAGCTATGTTTGAGAATTTAGAAAGATGGAACTTATTGATTTTAATGGTGGGTCTGATCCCATTGTGGTAGAGGAATAGGTGAAATCTTTGGACACTATCTTTGACTATATACGAATTGATGAACCTGGTGGGAAGGAGCTAAACTTGTAGTAAATATGGAAAAGATGACTTGGGAGAGGTTTAAAATAATCTTTTATGATAAGTATTTCACCAGGGATGCTAGGTCCCTTAAAGTAAAAGAATTCCTAGAGTTAAAAGAATGAGGGATGTCTGTATATGATTATGTGTGAAAATTTGAAGAGGGTTACAAGTATGTGCCATACATCACCAGAGACAACAATGAGAAGATGGATCATTTCCTGAGGGGCCTTAATCCATAAATTAGAAGAGATGTGAGAATATCTTCAGCAATAAAGTTTAGAGAACTGGTGGACAAAGCTTTGATGGCTGACTTAGATAAAAAAGAGATTGAGAAATTCCATCATCAAAAAAAGCAAGTATTCACTCCAAGAAATGTAAAGCAGTAGAAGAAAAGAGAGCAAAAAATCAAACAAGGGAATGAAAAACATCTTAGAGTTGGGCAGACTTCTACTGTAGTTGAAATGCTTAAATGTGCTAAGTGTGAGAAGAATCATTTTGGCGAATGCTTTAGTGGTACTATCTTCTGCTTTAAGTGTAAAAATCCTAGACATATAGCAAAGGATTGCCCAATAGTATAGGGGAGAGTTTAGGGGAGAGTATATGCAATGACACTAGAACAAGCTGATGTAGATGCTTCAGTAGTCACAGGTACTATTTGAATTTCTGGGATACCTGCAATTGCATTGATAGATTCTGGATCTATGCATTCATTTGCATCACATGCATTTGTGAGAAAATTAGGCATTACACCAAATTTATTAAAAGTAAGGTACAGTGTGACTGTTCCAACTGGGGAAAAATAGATTCCAACCAAATATTAAGGGCTTGTTCTATTTAAATTAGTGATAGGACTCTTTATGCAGATCTCATTGTTTTACCAATGCCAAATTTTGAGATTATTTTGGGTTTGGATTGGCTAATCAAATATCATACAACAATTGATTGTAACAAGAAGATTGTGATTTTTCAGCCACCTAAAGAAGAAGAATTTATGTTTAGTGGTACCTCATTATCACGGTTCCTTACCAATTATAACTACTTTGAAAGGTCAAAAGATGTTGAATAAAGTTTGTGTTGGATATTTGGCAAGTGTTCTAGACACTTCAGTCAAAACATAATTGAAACCAGAAAATGAAAATGTGGTTAGAGAATTTCTTGAGGTATTTCTAAATAATTTACTGGGACTGCCACCAGATGGAGAGATTGAATTTGTGATTTATGTTATGCTAGGAACTACTCTTATTTCTAAAGCACCATATCGAATGGCACCAACAGAATTAAAAGTGTTAAAAGTTCAACTACAAGAATTACTTGATAAAGGTTTTATTTGCCCTAGTTATCTCTTTGGGGAGCACTTGTGTTGTTCGTGAAAAAGAAAGATAGTACATTGCGGTTGTGCATTGACTATAGAGAGTTGAATAAAGTAATAATCAATAATAAGTATCCACTTCCAAGAATAAATGATTTGTTTGATCAATTACAGGGAGCATCAGTATTTTTTAAGATTGATTTGCTCTCTGGGTATCATCAATTGAAGATCAAGAAAGAAGACATACAAAAGACTGCATTCCGAACAATATAATGAATTTCTTGTGATGCCCTTCGGTTTAACCAATGCCCCTACAGCTTTTATGGATCTAATGAATAGGGTATTCAAGCAATATCTTGATAAATTTGTGATTGTGTTTATTGATGATAAAAAGAGCATAAGGAACATTTGAAGATGGTGTTGCAAGTTCTTAAGAAAAAGTAGTTGTATGCTAAATTCAAGAAGTGCAAATTTTGGCTTGAGCAAGTGGTATTCCTAGGTTATGTAGTATCTAGGAATGGTATTTTTATTGATCCAGGCAAGGTAGAAGCTGTCATTAAGTGGCTAACACAAACAAATATATCAGAAGTAAGGAGTTTCTTGGGATTAGTACAGTACTATCGATGATTTGTTCAGGGGTTTTCAAAGATAGCAACTCCGTTGACAATGTTGACAAGAAAGAATGTGAAGTTCTTGTGTACCGATGCTTGTAAAAGAAATTTTCAAGAACTGAAACATAAATTGATTACAACTCCTATTCTTACCATTCTAACAGGAACTGGTGGATTTGTAGTGTATAGCAATGCTTCAAAAAATGATTTAGGTGTTGTTTTGATGTAAAATGGGAAGGTTATTACCAATGCTTTAAGGCAATTGAAGGAGTATGAAAAGAATTGCCCAACCTGTGATTTGGAACTTGCTGTTGTAGTTTTTGGTTTGAAAATCTGGAGACATTATTTCTATGGTGAGAAGTGTGAGATATACACATATTATAAGAGTTTGAAGTACTTCTTTACCCAAAAGGAGCTGAATATGAGACAAAGAAGATAGTTAGAACTTGTGAAGGATTATGATTATGTGATCAATTATCATCTTGGTAAAGCGAATGTGGTTGCAAATGCATTGAGTAGAAAATCCACATCATCTCTTTTTATTATACAAAAGTCAATATTACTGGATTTACAGAGATTAGAGCTTGAAATTGTACCTAAAGGGAAAAAGTGTTCGTTTTTAGCCTTAGTGTTGAGACCTGCATTTCAAGATAGAATTAAAGAAGGTCAAAAGATGGATATGCATTTGTGTAGACTGAAAAAAAAAGATTGATACTGGAAAGAGGCCAAAATTCTCTATTACCGATGATGGAATTATTCCATATAAAGAGAAACTGTGTGCGCCATTGACAAGGCCATAAAAAGAGATATTTTAGAAGAAGCTCATACTACTCCCTACTCGATACATCCAAGTAGCACAAAAATGTATAAGGACTTACAACAACATTATTGGTGGCCTAAAATGAAAAGAGATATAACAAAATTTATGGCTGAATGTCTAACTTGTCAACAAGTTAAGATTGAACATCAAAGACCATCAGGGTTGTTGAAGCCTTTGTTGATGGAAATGGGAGCACATTACAATGGGAGTGTTTGGATTACCTAGAACTCAAAAGGGCTATAATTCCATATGGGTGATTGTTGATAAATTAACTAAATTAGCCAATTTTCTTCCAGTGAAATCCACATACAATATAGACCAGTATGCTTAACAATATATTAAAGAGATAGTTAGGTTACATGGGGTGCCAATTTTAATAGTATCCGACAGAGATCCTAAGTTTACATCTACATTTTGGAAGAGCTTACACAGTGCCATGGGAATGAAACTTGCATTTAGTATAGCATTTCATCGACAAAGTGATGGGCAATCAGAGAGGGTTATTCAGATATTAAAGGATATGTTAAGAGCTTGTGTGCTAGATTTTCAAGGGAGTTGGGATGTGAAGCTTCCATTAGTGGAGTTTACTTATAATAATAGTTATCAATCAACAATTGAAATGGTGCCTTATGAAGCATTGTATGGAAGGAAATGTAGATCTCCAGTTCATTGGGATGAAGTTGGGGAACGAAGCCTACTTGGTCTAAAAATAGTTCAACATACCGCTAAGGTAGTGGAGGAGATATGAGAGAGAATGAAGATCGCGCAAAAGTAAATAGAAAAGCTAGGTAGATAAACAAAGAAAAGATCTAGAGTTCGTTATTGGGGATCATATGTTTTTAAAAGTAGCTCTCATGAAAGGTGTCATGAGATTTGGAAAGAAAGGAAGACTCAACCAAAGGTATGTCGGTCCATTCGAGATTCTTGAAAAAGTTGGTGATAAAGCTAATAGAGTGGCCTTACCTCCATCATTATCTAGGGTTCACAATGTTTTTCATGTGTCTATATTGAGGAAGTACATTTTAAACCCCTCTCATGTGTTTAGTTATAAACCATTGGAATTGAGTCCTGATTTAGCTTATGAAGAGAAACCAGTGCAAATTCTGGATCAGAAGGAAGAAGAGTTAAGAAAGAAAAAGATTTGACTTGTTAAAATATTGTGGAGGAATCATTTTATAGAAGGGGGCACGTGGGAAAGAGAAGAAGAAATGCAGAGCAAGTGTTCGGAATTATTTGGTATGTTAAATTTTGAGAATGAATTTTTTATAAGAAATGAAGGATTGTAATGCCCAATTATCTTCTACATAACCAATAATAAATATCTTGCATGAATATACATTTAATCAATACACATCATTAGATTATGACATACCAATAGCATGATTGCACAAATATGAATAATTATTATTATATGCTCTACTTACACTTTAACATGTACTAGTACGTGAAATATGAGATCAAACTTTTATTTTTTTATTTATTAACATATTTCTTTAGTGACTTTTTATAGTGAAAAGTTTGACATCTCGATTAAGGAATATTGATATGTTGAATGGCCATGAAATGAATTATTTATATTACTCCATACTTATTACATTATAAAGTGATTATTTGCCTAAATATTTGCATAAAATATATTTCATTTGACTAAAAATTAAACGTATGCAAAATGTTGCAATTTGATTGGTAGGTTGACTAGGTTGCACGAAATTATTTTAAACCACATTACACTTGATTATAATACCAAATCATCAATTCTTGTCATCTCCCTAGCCCATAAATATGGCTTTTGGCATGAGAAGACACCAAGTATGATGCAACCAATCATCACCCTCTACTTACCTCTCTTTGACATGTCAAATAAGTCATTTTAGCCATATTTTCTTGTGGAAGCTCCTAAAAAATGACCAGCCCTTTTTCTCCAAGTTTCTCCCAAATTTCTACACTCTAATAATCATAAAAATTGAATTCAATTTATAGGAATCCACAAAACACAAACTAGAACAAGTTTCTACCCTTTTAAGCTTGAAAACTATTTATTTTGAAGCTTAATTCCAACTTAATCAAGGTATATTCTTTTTCAATATTTTTTATGATGAATTTATAGTATTTTGGATGTTTACATATTTTACTATATTTTTGTATGAATGAATAATCAAGTGGGATAGACTTGAAGCCAAAACCAAACTAGTTAAACTAGTTTCTAGCAAAATTGATAGTCTTATGAAATATGCTTAATTTACTTATTTCTATTAATCTTGTAATGTTTATATTGTATTTGAAAGTTTCTATGAATGATTGAGAAAAATAGCAATTAGTTTGCTTAATTGATAGTTAGAATTAATTTAAGTTAGAATCGAGTTTACTCATATTAATTTGGATTGTATGCATGTTTTAGGGGTTACCCTAATATTTATGTTTGGATTATTAGTTATTTAATGGTTGTCCTAATATTTAATATCTTGAATTAGTTATAAAATATGGAGTATGCAATATTTTGAGGTCATGTAATTTATATGAAATTGTTTACAAAAGATTAAAAAGTGTATGTAATTTTAATTAGAATAGATTATGTGATTTATTAAAAGGATATTGAAAGGTAGATGTCGTATTTCATTTTGATGTATCTTCTGATTGTCTGACAATCACAAAGGGGATAAATTAGATGTTGCATTGATATGTATGAAGGTTAATGAGTGGTGAACAAATGATCCATCACTTATCTGGTAGAACAAGTGAATCTCTTATGTTTTCATAGTTCATGACTCAAAAGTCATTGGTCAAAGTAGGATGAAAGTTAGATGGAGGTTTCTAATGATTTATCATGAGTCATTAAAACTTGAAATGGAATCATAATTATTGAGCAATTAGAGTTTCGACTATTGATCCATGCCCTACACTCC
>CM033108.1:15487542-15582450 GCA_019321725.1 Paulownia fortunei
TCCATAGCTTCTTAGATCATTATCCAAGGGAAGTCCATCTTCTTTGTTCTCTAACATCAAGTTGTACCTCCTAGGTACACTTGAGACCCTTTCAAATCTTTTAAAAGATTATACCTCAGAGGGCCCAGCATCAGCTGATGTGTTATCTACTAAGACACTTGGGGCGTTCTGTGGTTCTTGAAATTTTTCAAGTTCCATGACTTTGCCACTTCTCTCTAAAAGAAATTCTTCTTCAATAAAGGGTCATTCTTCAAAACAAACACCCTTTGTTCTATGATTTCATAGAAATAGTATCCAATAAATTCCTTTGGATACTCCACAAACTTGCATAAGCTGGATCTCATATCCAATTTATCTCTCTCACTTGTTGCTTCACATAAGCAGCACAACCCTATACCCTAAGGTATTTGTAGGAAGGTGTTTTTCCACACCACATCTCATGTGGTGTTTTAGGCACGACTTTAGATAGCACTCTATTTAATAGGTTTGCCGCCATTTCCAAGGCATAGCCCCAAAATGAAAGAGGCGATGTAGTGAAACTTATCATAGATCAAACCATGTCCAACAAAGTTCAATTCCTATTTTTTGTAACTTCATTAAGTTGTGGAGTAGTAGGAGGAGTCCACTATGAGAGAATCCCATTTTTTTAGATAATCAAAAAACTATGTGCTTAAGTATTCACCTCCTCGATCAGATCAAAGAGTCTTTGCCAGTTTGTTTCTCTACTTCAGTTTTGAATTCTTTGAACTTTTCAAATACTTCAAACTTGTACCTCAAAAGGTACACATAACCATACCTGTACACATAACCATACCTAGAGAAGTCATCAGTAAAGGTTAAGAAGTAGTAATAGTTCCCGCAGGTGCTAACACTTAGTGGCCCACATACATCTATATAGATCAAATCCAATAGGTGTTTGGCTCGCTCCACTTGTCTAACAAATGGAGATTTGGTCATCTTTCCTTTGAGGCAGGATACATATATTAGTAGTTCTTGCTCATTCTTTAGATCAAGTAGTTATGCTAACTTGTTAATCCTTTTCTCATAAACATGTCCTAATCTTGCGTCTCATAGGCTAATGGAACTATGATTATCTAATTTTCTTTTATTCAGTTGAATTATGAAAATAGGTTTATAGAGAGTAGTAGTATATAAATAATTCATCAAAGAACCTAAATAGATAAAATCAGAATGTTTGAAAATGGAACAATTTACATTCTCAATGGTAAATCTAAACATTCTCTATCCAAAACTGGAATAGAGACAATATTCTTAATAATATCTAGAATGAAAAGACAATTGTTTCAAACTATTATAAAACTATTCTCAAAAGGTAGACTATTGGTGCCTATAGCTAATGTAGCCATTCTTGCTCCATTCCCTATCATAAAGACTGCCTCTCCTTCTTCCAGTTTTTTACTTCTTGCATCATCTGCAAATCATTGCAGATATGTGAGTCACAACCAGTATCTAATACCCAAGAAGTATTGTTAATAGACAAGTTAACTTCAACAAAATAAATGCTTGAACTCTTTAGGCTACAATAATGACACTTGTCATTGGCTTGAGAAGAAACCTTCTTGACACCGCCCTTAGTCTTTACCTTGTTGGGCTTAGAGGAACTCTTTTCTTTCCTCTTTTCTTTCTTGGGCTTTTTAGCCTTTGATTTGGAAGACGATATAACAAGCAGAACCTGCTTGTCCTCTTTTATGATGGACTCAACCATTTTTAACATGTTACAAGCTCAACGAGAGATTAGTCTCCATATTGTGCATGTTAAAGTTGACAATAAAGGTGTCAAATGAGAGGGGCAGAGACTACAACAGAAGGTTTGTATAGAGTTTGTTCTCTATAACAACTCTAAGGGATGCCAGTCTTTCAATGAGGGTTATCATCTTCAATCCAAGGTCATAGACTAAAGAGCCCTCAGTCATACAACGACTGAAAAGCTCTTTTGATATATAATATCTCGTCTACCAAGTTCGTTCACCATATAACTCTTGTAGGTGAAGGAGGATCCCATAAACAGTATCTTGATCTTCATTTTTCCTCTGCAGTTCCTTTGACATTGATGTCAGCATGTAGCATTGAGCCTGCACATTGTTATCAATATGATGTAGGTAATCTGCATAAGCCTTTGAAGCAATATCCTACAGTGAAATTAAAGGAAGCACAGTGTCAAGAACATATGCCCTCTTATCAGATTGAAGAACTATCTTAAGGTTTCTTAGCTAATCGACAAAATTAGGTCCAGTTGATTTGGATTGTTCAAGGCTTATTAAAAGTGGATTCTTTGTTCAAGGATTATTGTTTTTTGAATTCTATTAGCCTTAGCGGAATTTTGGGAAATTGAATTTCCTAGTAGGCTTGGCGTCCAACAATAATATTTCACATCCTAATTTTATAAGCCCATGAAATATTTATATTGGTAGTTAACTTTTTAACGATTGTTTTGCCTCACCTCTTCTCATATACCCCAATTTTATAAGTCCATATGGTACTAAGTGTCAAATAATACCTATTAAATATTTATGTAGATAGAGCACCAAGATGTCCAATGACTCATAGCCAACATAATGACAATTTCATCCCACGAGCATTTCAATGCTTGGTAGAGATCACAACTTTTCAACACATGACCACCCCACGACTCGTGGCCAGTGATCAAGTGCGATAGTGGTCGTCATGTCTCTACCTTTAATGGTAGGCATGAAATGGTAAGTCCTACATAACTTGCCCATTTTTGTTTGAAATTAAATTTTCTAAACAAGTGGGGTTTAAATTTATCCAAGACCTCATCATAATTTAAATTAAGTTGGTTATTTAATTCATGACATCATAATATCATTGTGCAATCATAGAAGCATTAAATAAAATCCTAAGTATGCATCTAATGCATACTTAAATAAATAAATGATCATGAACCAATCCTATACAGTCCATTTAAGCCAAAATTGGACCTAAGGTCAGTCTAAAGGTAATAAAATGAAATAGAACCTATTCTATTACATAATTGTATCTCATACAAATATAGGCCTTCATTGGAACCTCCTTCTTGATTCTTCTTTGTCTTCCAAAGAAAAAGAAAAACCTTTCCACCTATTCTACTCTCTTTGCAGAAAAATAAATAACTTAAATAGATGGAATAAGAGGCTAGCAGGCCCTATTTTAAAATCTAAAAATATTATATAAAACCAATCACACAAATTCTCATATTAAATATAACTAAACCCTAAATCATGCAATTATCAAAACATATAAATTTATCAAGTTTTTTAATGACATTAAATTTTCAAATTCCAAGAAATCAAAATAAAACAAACCCAATAAATGGTGTAACAAGCAGCACGAAGGCTGCCCGTCACACACGTTGCACGCGCAACGTGCTGACGTTGTACGCCCAGCGTAGACCGCTGCATGCAGCCATCGGGTGCCCCACACCCAACACGTGCAGAGCCTGTTTCTTCGTATCCTATTTTTTATTTTAGTATTTAAATAATTTAAATAAACAATTATAACAATTCTCAATCATTAATTGCTTAAACCATGTAAAATCAAATTTTGCATAATAAACATGAATTCAAATAATTTAAAAACTTGCATACATAAATTCAAAATTTACTAAATAAGTGAAATCGTGGTTCTGATACCACTATTGAGTTCGCTATTATCGCAGCGGCATGCAAAACAAAATTTTTTTTTTTTTATGAAAACATAAATTTATCCCATCGATTCAAAAATGATTCTAACTATCGTGCTTATTCAAGTGTACATATATAAAACAAATATATTAATTCGGATTATACCTTTCGTGCACTCCGGTTGTTGCAGGGAATGAAGTAATCAATTGCTTATCCTGGACTTTCTGAACTCACAAAGATTCAAGTGTTTCATCAATATCAGGTCCACAATATGAAAAATAACACCAATTAAAAGAATTCACAGTATCCTTTTAATCATTTACTAATCTAGATCCAGAGTAAATTTTTTTTTTTTGATTCAATTGATGTATCAAGAACAAACATTCAAAAACAATAAAGATTAATTCTTTAAATTCTTGAAACTTGGAGATAGAACCACACCTATCTCTTGGATAAAGTCCCTTATCCAAACAACTTCTTTTACCGCATCACATGTAGCAATACATTTAGCTTCGGTGGTAGAATCTGCCTACTTGGAACTCTTCCAGCTGACTGCACCATCGTTAAGGTGAATATGTATTTGGACATTGACTTTGAGTCGCCTATATCGGACTAAAAGCTATAATCTGTATAGCTTTCTAGTTTTAGTTCTCTAGAGCCATATACTAGAAAGATATCCTTAGTCTTTCTCAAGTAATTCATGATTATTTTTATGGTCTTCCAGTATTCATCACCTAGATTGGACTGATATCTAATCTTGACACTCAAAGCATATGTGACATCCGGCCTTGTACATAGCATACCATATATTATGCTTCATATGTCGGATGCATAAGGTATGCGGGTTATCTTTTCCCTCTTCTTAGGAGTCTTAGGATATATTTCCCTTGAGAGATAAATGCCATAACTCATTGGCAAGAATACTCCCTTAGATTCCTCCATACTAAACCTCTTTAGCATTTTGTTTATGTATGTGGATTGTGATAGTCCGATTATCCTTTTTGATCTATGTCTATAAATCTTTATTCCAAGAATAAAGAATGCTTCTCCCAAATCCTTCATGGATAACTGATTAGATAACCAAGTCTTAGTTGACTGCATCATCCGTACATCATTCCCAAAGAGTAAGATGCCATCAACATATAACACAATAATTGTCACTATGCTCCCACTAACCTTCTTATAGATACAGGGTTCATTCGGGTTTTTATTGAAATCAAACAACTTGATTGCCTCTTCAAACCAGATATTCTAGCTTTGGGAAGCCTGCTTGAGTCTATAAATGGATCTCTAGAGTTTACAAACCTTTTGCTCATTCCCTTGGATATGAAGCCTTCTGGCTGCCTCATATAGATTTATTCTTTAATAATTCCATTAAGGAAAGCGGTCTTCACATCCATCTGCTATATCTTGTTTTCAAAATATGGTGATATGGCTAGCAGTATTTGAATGAATTTAAGCATCACTACTAGTGAAAAAATTTCCTCATAACTAATTCTCTACTTTTGAGTTTAACCTTTTGCAACCAATCATGCTTTCTAGGTCGTCACCTCTCTATTTACTCCAAGCTTTCACTTGTAGACCCATTTGTAGCCAATAGGAACTATTTATTATGAGGGGTCCACCAAGGTCCATACTGTGTTAGAGCACATGTAGTCTATTTCGGAATGCATAGCTTCTTGCTATCTTCCCGAGTCGATGTCCGACATTGCCTCTCTATAAGTCCTTGGATTATCATCCAATGGGAGATTTTCCTCATTGTTCTCTAATAAAAAATCATACCGCTCAGGTGGATTTGAGATCCTATGGGATCTCCTAAGAGAATATGTGTTCGAAGGCCTAGCCTTAGCTAGTTGGCCCGTTACTAAATCTGTACTTTTGGAATTTCTTCAAGTTCTATGACTTTGCCATTTCTATCTAATAGAAACTCCTCTTCTAAAAATGTGGCATTCCTCGAACAAACACCTTTTGTTCTGAGGGGTCATAGAAATAGTATATGGTAGATTCCTTTAGATACCCCATGAATCTACATAAACTGGATCTCATATCCTATTTATCTTTCACTTAGTGCTTTACATAAGCAGCATACCCCTATACCTTAAGGTATTTGTAAGAGGATGGTTTTGCACACCATATCTTATATAGTGTTTTGGGCACCAATTTTGTTGGCACTCTTTTTAATAGATGTGTCGTTGATTCTAAAGCATAGCCCCAGAATGAAAGAGAAAGTCCAATAAAACTCATCATCAATCGAACCATGTCCAACAAGGTTCAATTTTTACGCTCTTCAACTCGGTTAAGTTGGGGAGTTGTAGGAGGGGTCCATAGA
The DNA here is from genome assembly GCA_019321725.1 of Paulownia fortunei. Taxonomy (NCBI): domain Eukaryota; kingdom Viridiplantae; phylum Streptophyta; class Magnoliopsida; order Lamiales; family Paulowniaceae; genus Paulownia; species Paulownia fortunei. The sequence continues at coordinate 15,493,513 of CM033108.1, forward strand.
GAGATAATCCTATTCACTTTTAGATAATCAAGAAACTATGTGCTCAAGTATTCATCTCATCAATCTGATCGATAAGCCTTGATACTTGGCCCAGTTTGTTTCTCCACCTCACATTTAAATTCTTTGTACTTTTCGAAAGCTTCAGATTTGTACCTTATAAGGTAGATATAACCATATCTAGAATAATTATTGATAAAAGTTATAAAGTAGTGATAGCTTCCACGAGCACTAACATTTAGTAGCCCACAAACATCTAAATGGATCCAATCTAATACATTTTTAGCTCGCTCCACTTATCCAACAAATGGTGATTTGGTCATTTTCTCTTTCAAACATGACTCACATATTGCTCTTTCGAAAGATTGAGCAATTAGGCTAACTTATGAATTCTTTTCTTAAAGATATGACATAACTTAGCACAACATAATAGTTGGAAACTATGATTATCTATTTTTATTTTATTTTGTTGAACATAGAAAAATGAGATATAGGGATTAATAGAATATAAACCATTCATCAATATGCCAGAGGTAATTAGAACTGAATCTTTAAATGGAACAACTTCTATATTTTATTGAAAAAGTAAAACCTTCTCCGTCCAAAATAGGAATGGAGATAATGTTCTTAACTATCTCTAGAATATAAAGATAATTGTTTAAAACTAAAACTACTGCATTTTCTAAAGCTAACTTAGACTTCTTATGGCTAATGCAGCAAGCTTTGCTCCATTCCCCAACTGCAGGACTATCTCTCCTCTACTTAGCTTCCTACTTCTTACCATCACCTGCAAATCATTGCAAATATTTGACCCACAATCGATATCCAGTACCCAAGAAGCATCATTAGCTGATAAGTTAACTTCAACAAAATAAATACCTAAACGCTTCAGGATCGTAAGGTATTCCTTGTAGTTCCTCTTCTAATGCCCAAGTTTACCGCAGTAGTGGCACTTGTCATTTGTCTGGTTGGAACTCTTCAACACACTACCTGTTAGCTTCATGCCTTTAGATTTTGAGGATTGCTTTCATTTTCCCTTCTTTCTCTTAGGCTTTGCAGCCTTTGAGTTGGATGAGGTCCAACACACATGACCAGTTTGTTCTTTTTCATAGTGGACTCAGGCATCTTCAACATGTTTACTAGCTCAGCAAAGCAAGTTTCCATTTTATGCATGCTGAAGTTGACAACGAATGTGTCAAACGATGGAGGCAAAGACTGCAGGATGAGATCCAAATAGAGTTTGTTATCCACAATAACTCCAAGTGACTCGAGCCTTTTAATTGGGCCTATCATCTTCAATCCATAGTCATAGACTGAGGAGCCCTCCATCATACAGGTCTTAAAAAGCTCATTCGAGGTCTGATATCTCGCCTGCCTAGTATGTTCACCATATAACTCTTGTAAGTGAACATAGATATCATATGCATGCGAATATACCTCATGTTGCCTCTACAATTCATTTGACATCGATGACATCACATAGCATCATGCTTGCAAATCATCATCAACCAGCTTGTGATAATCCACAAGCTCCTCATCACTGGCGTCTTCTAGCAATTGTTGAACAATCTAAAGGCTCCTCAACCAATCGACATAGTTGACATCAACTAATTTATTAGCTTCCAGAATTGATGCAAGTGAATTTTAGCCATTTAAGACAATCTAAAAATATAACAAGATAGAAAATTAGCATGCTTTCAAAATCATAATAACAATGTCTTAAGTAATAAATGTCTCCTAGTAGGCTTGAGGCCCGATCAATATGTCGTGTGCCCCAATTTTATTTGCCCATAAAATATATTGAAATGTAGTTAACTTTTAACAATTGTATCTCTATTCAACCCTCAAGCTATTTTATCTCGCTTCTTCTCATATACCCCAATATTATGAGCCCATATGGTACTAAGTATCAAGCAAGACCCATCAAGCCTCCATGTAGATGGAGAATCAAAACGTTCCATGACTCATGGCCAATGTAGAGATGAGTCCATCCCATGGGCATCACCATGCTTATTGATCACATCTTTCCATTACAGAGTCATTCCATGACTCATGGCCAATGACAAAGTAAGGTAGTATCATCATGTCAACTACTTTTGATGTTAGACATAGATTATTAGGTGCAACCTAATTTTATCCATATTTGCTTGAAATCAAAATTTAAAAAATTCTTATACTTGATTTTTAGTTCAAATGGGGTATTTATATTAACCAAGACCTCATCAATTTCAATCTTAATTTACTTAAAAAATTGACAATTAAATCAATTAAATAAATCCTACGCATGCATCTAATACATACATAATCCGTATGATCATAGGTCATTCCTATACGATCCATTTTAGCCAAAATGGATCTGGGTCAATCTAATTATAATAGAATGGAAATAGAAACTAATTTCTATTACACGAATATATCTCATACATTTATGGGTCTTCTCTTGATTCTTGGTCCTTCTGCTTATCTACCAAAAGGCAAAAAGAATAACCTCACCCTATTCTACTCTAATTCAAAATGTAAAGTACATATAAAGACAGAATAAGAGACTCATAGGACCCATTTTAGAAACCCAAAGATAAATAAATTCAATCACATTGGTTTAAATGGCTCCATGATCATCCCATACATACTAATAAATACATCACATGAATTTATTAAAGCATGTAAATATTCCATCCTTTTAAATTATAATTTCATGACTTGGGATAAAATCTTGATTTTTTAAGAAAAAAATCATTTTTTTAATTTTTAAAAAAATTAAACACTTTAATTATAAAATAAAAAAAACATTTTTTTGCAATTCAACATGATGAGACACGCACGCAGCTAGGCACGAGTGCCCAGCAGGTGCGCGTAGGTAGTATGCGCACGCACCCAGTGCATGTGGCAGCTGCCAACGTGAGCCTGTGCCAACGTGAGCCTGTGTGCAGCCCATCATCGTGCCATGTATAATTTCTCCTTCTGATTAAATCAAATTCAATCATACATGTTCTGTTTAACAATTAAATTAATTGCAAAATAAACTTATCCTAATTAGAAGTAAAATAAATCAATTAGAATTTAATAATTAAATTCACAGACATAAAACAAATCCAATTTAAATTACGCAAACTATGGCTCTAATACCACTATTGGGTTTGCATGATCCTGAGCTATGCGCAATGAACAATTATTTTTTTTAAAACATCATACCATAATAATTATAGCAATACCCCGAATCCGATGCTATTTCTAACGATCTCACAATTTCTAATGGTAGTAATAAAATAATGAAAGTTTCAATTTATACCTTTCTATGCACTCTAGTTGTCTTAGGGTATGAAGCAATCAATTGCTAGCACTTTTTCTGAATTTTGTCCACAAGGATCTGGATGTCTCCCCTCTAAAGTAGTCCACACTTTGAGCAAGAATACAAAATTAGAATGCTGCTAACAATTCTGATTTCTTTTCTAATCTAGTTTATGGAGTGAATATACAAAATATTAATTCTTATTATCAACTTGTGATAAAAGAATTAAAACTTAAAGATGGAATTTTGGATAAAAAGAACGAATAAAGAAAACAATTTTCTTCTATTTATTTCTATATGGTCGACAATTATAGGGATGATTATCCTCCCTTAAATTTTCGGCCATGATGTATTTATCGGAGAAAAAATTTCAAGAGTTTTACTCTTGGTATTTTGTGTCTCCTTTTGATTGGCTGGAAGATATTTTCATTCCTCTAAACTTCTTCCAATTTATCTCTTTCATATATTTCAAATATATTCAAATTACCCAATAATTCCAAACTCTTGACTTTCCATCATTTAATCACTTTCATGGGCCTTTCCTAATTTGGTTTAGACTTAAAATTAAATCGCACAATTAATCCAATTAATTATCTTACCCAAATTAACTAATTCTATCTAGCCCATCTAATCAAATTAGGCCCAATTAAATAATTAAATTATTTAATTAAGTAAATTAATATATGTGATACTCGAGCCTCTTACTACTCATATGGCTAAATATGATTCATGTATTACATATTAATTGTGTGATATTTGCATTGATATGACATCATATAATTTATTTTATTTTATACGGAGTTCTTAATCATTAAACTTAATTTTGAAGCTCTCGCACGGTATTGATTATCGAATCCCCTAACCTAAATGGTTGATTTTGGATTGAGATAAGAAGAAATTTAGGTATCAATATAGTAAATAGTGTTAGATTACACGTGGTAACCTTAGGAGTTCAAAAGGTATCACCAAAAAGTTTATAGAAAAAGAATCGGTTCGATCATGAATTTTAATATTATATGTATATTTAAATCATACACTTGGGACAACTAGACATACAATACTATAATTTAAATATTATATAACTAGGTTCATAGGCTTGTAACACCATTGGTGCACAAACTTATCAATCGGACAAGAACCGATGATTTTTCGGGTGAAGAACCTAATGAACGGACATAAGAACTAGCTACGAGAATGAATGATGATGAAGATAGGTTGCTACCAAATAAGAATATATGAGACACATAAGATTGGGGCTGCAAGATAAGGGAGAAAATCAGATTATACCATTACATGCCACCTCAAACTTAGATAGGCTTTGATGCATAAAGAAAGGGTTTGTGGTTGAAAATATTTGATAGAAAACATTTGTGCTAGAAACTATCACCTTGCTGTATTTTTGTGTTTTAGGCTTCAAAAGTATATGGTATCTTGAATAAAACCTGTAATTATCATCATATACATGTTTATATATAAGTTAAGAGTATTGGAATGAATTTTTATCGGTTATAAATTGAAATAGAGAATGATATTAGAGAAACACTCAAACTGCCAAAGTAGCAAAATCTATTTTGGTGTGCTATGAAGGAGATTGAATTAGGGGAGCTAAATCTATTAGTTTAGGCAAGAATATAACCTGGTTGTCTCTATGTATATGTTATATAAGTGTGGTAAAAAGTTGGGAGAGATTGGATATACGTAAGGGTGCCAAAACTATTAATATCGTGAAGTGTGCAAAACTGTCACGGTAGGAAAACAATCTATTTCAGTATGTTGTGAAGAGAGCTGAACTTGGGAAGCTATATCTATGAGTATTAGCAATTCTATGTTATGTTTACATTTATATACATATTTTCTAAGTGATTGGACATGTTTAGGGATGTCAAAATTATCATGCAACTAAATTGGACAACAAATAAATATGAAAATGTGAATCTGTCCCATTTGATAATTTAACATATTTCAACCTAGACATGTTGCTATTGTGTGTTAACAATTAGGTACATGATATTAGAGTTATAATACTTCAATTATATGATGTTTACATGTATCTAAGATTAGAAATTAAGGTATTGGAAGGACTAGATTGGGTTCTAGTTTGTAAAACCTAGATAGCTTGGTGTTTAAGATGTCAGTATGATATTTTATGCTTTCAACTTGTCAAATTGGGAATGATGCTTGATGTTGATAATATTACAGGCTATTTTACATCTAAGATTGGAGGGGAGCAATAAAAAAATCTAGACTAAGCCACCAACCAAGTGAAAGGTAAGTAAAGATTCATTTGTAACTACAATGCATAGACATAGTAGATGTGTGAATTATATGTAATATCATAAATCATATGTGCATAGTAGAGGGTTCTCCATTGAGCATACATACATGGGAATTGTTAGTGGTACATGCATGCATCATATACGAGCATTGTGATAAATCTTGCATTGCATGGCATGATTCTGAGAAAGAAAAATATTTTGTTGACCACTACTAGTGCACCGAAGCATGTATGGATTTGCATAGTTTTATGCATGGATTTGCAAGTTCGCGTGTATGAATTTGCATGTGTATGAGTATGCATAGATTTGCATGCTTATATGATTATTGGCCATTGGATTATAGCAATGTATAGAGTTCTTTTCTGGTACATAGGATAGTAACGTTGGTTAGGGGCCCAAGAAAGAAATGATTTTGAGAGAAATATTTTGATGCATAAAATTACATTGTGGGTATAGCATTTTGAGATGCATGACTTAATATTGTGGATTATTCTTTTACATGAATAATCATTACTTGCTGAGCATTATCTTATATAGTTTATGCATTATATGTGAGAACGGCTATGCTTGAAGCATCTTTTACTTGTTGGGCGGCTATTAGAGCTCCTGCAGGTGTTATGCTTTTATATAAATACTGATCCTATTATATACATAATATATGTGAGAAGTATTTAAAATAGGGTTGTGCATGTAAGAAGTGATTTATCTTTCCGTAAAGTGTTAACAAAAAAAAAATATTTCATGCATGCACACAAGTTCTATCATGTCAAATTATATTAGTTGTCGAGTAGTGGGTGTTACAGAGTGGTATCAGAGCCTAGGTCTTAATTCTGTAGATTGTCCATGTACATGATCTTATAACTTGAAGAGCGCAGCCACGCCAATAAGTTTTACATTATCATATATTGCATTACATATTCCATGAATTATATTAGCCATATATTGTCAAACTTGTGTAAAACAGCACTGTAAAATGGTGAGAACTCGTGGTGAGAGCAGTAGTGGTGCCAGAATGTAGAGAAATGAGAAACCCACCACGGTTAATGATCGAGATACCATGATTAACCGATTAATAGAGTTGATTGAATGACAGTCCAAACAAATTTAGCAATTGATTCGGCAGAGGGATAATGGTGAGCAACCGCAGGTGGAGGTAAACCAACAACGGGTGAACTATATATATATGGTGGGAGAACAATTTATGAGGCTGGATCCCCCAACATTTGAGGATGCGATTGATCCTACCACTGCAAATGACTGGTTGAGGACCCTGGAAAATATATTCCAGTATAGCAGGGTGCCAGTAGAAGAGAGGGTAATGTGTGCCACTTTCATGATTCGCGGTAGTGCAGGCCATTGGTGGGACATGATCAGCAGCATAGAGGACATTACTACCATGAGTTGGGACAGATTCAAGGAGTTATTCCAAAATAAATATTTCACAGCCCCAGTTCGCATGATGAAGATGAATGAGTTTATACAACTGCGATAAGGAGCGATGACTGTTAGGAAATATATTCGTAAATTTGAACAACTATCCAAGTTTGCTATGCATATGGTTAGCACTGAAGCACTGAAAGTAGAGAGATTTTTGGAGGTTTTGAGGCCAGAGTTATACCGGGATGTGAATATGGCGGGTACTCAAGGGGTGACATTTTCACAGGTGGCTGAGAGGGAACTAGTGGCAGAATAGGCTGAATTGAGAATCGCTCGTGCACAAGAGGCTCGACAGCAATTCAAACAGTAGGGACAGAGATGGACTGTGGGGCAAAAAAGGTTGGTCCAAATGTAGAGGCCGATCTAAATACAGAAGTTGGGATTTAAATTTCAAGAAGAACAAGGCCAACAACAAGAAGGTCAAAGTAAGAGGCCACGGGTCAAATAAGGAAAAACACTGATGCCAGAAGCTGTATATCAAAAATATGGTAATCGACATGTTGGAGGCTGCTATGTAGATACCAGGACATGTTTTCGATGCAGAATGCTATGACATATTGCTAAATTTTGCCCAGGTAAACAAAATCAGACCGGCCAAAGAAATGTACCAGCCAAGGTGTCCACCATGACCAGGGCGAATGCAGGGGTAAATCCATCTGTGGTGATAGGTAAACTTTATATTTCTAGTGTTCCAACACTTGTGTTGTTTGATTTTGGAGCCACGCATTTATTTGCATCCACTAAGTACGTGAAGAGGCTGAGTATAATGCCAGATATAGCAAAAATCAGTTATAGCATAACAGTCCCCCTCTGGAGATGTTAGACAAATCGATTGAATTTTGAGAGCTTGTGCTATACTTGTTGAAGGTAGAGAATTATATGTTGATTTGATTATACTAGATATGAATGATTACAATGTTATTTTGGGCATGGATTGGTTGTCAAAGTATGGGGCTACTATCGACTATAAGGAAAAGACAGTGACATTTCAACTTTCTGAGAAAGAGTCTTTCACATTTGCCAGCATTGTGAAGAATTTTAGATTCCCTATGATTTTAGCAGTGAAGGCACAACGATTACTCGATGATGGTTGCGAAGGGTACTTGGTGAGTGTCATGAACATTGAGGAACAACACCCACCAACTCTGAGTGAAATACTAGTAGTGCGGAAATATATTGAAGTATTCCCAGATGATCTCCCAGGACTGCCACCAGATCGTGAAATAGAGTTTGTTATTGATATACAACCAGGAACATCTCTAATTTCTAAGACTCCTTACAGAATGTCTCCCTTGGAGTTAAAATAATTAAAAGTACAATTGCAGGACTTGTTGGACAAGGGATTCATCAGACCAAACTTTTCACCTTGGAGAGCATCGGTACTATTTATACGTAAGAAGGATAGCACCATGAGACTGTGCATCAATTATTGAGAGTTGAATAGAGTTATGATTAAGAATAAATATCCGTTACCCATAATTAATGATTTATTTGACCAGGTTCAGGGTGCCATAATATTTTCAAAGATTGACTTACGCTCCGGGTATCATCAACTAAAAATAAAGGAAGAGAATATCCCCAAGACGGCATTTAGTACAAGATATGGGCACTCTGAATTTTTGGTGATGCCATTCGGATTGACTAACGCTCCAATAGTATTTATGGATCTGATGGATAGAGTGTTTAAGGAGTTTTTAGATAAATTTGTTATTGTGTTCATCGATGACATTCTAGTTTACTCCAGAACTAAGGAAGAGCATGCCGCACATTTAACACAAGTACTAAAGGTCCTAAAAGTGAAGCAGTTATACGCCAAATTTAAAAAATGCGAGTTCTAGTTGGATCGCATGGTATTCCTAGGACATGTTATATTAGGAGCGGGAATATCAGTAAATCCAAGTAAAGTTGAAGCTATCAACAACTGGATGCAGCCTACTAATCCTTCAGAGGTGCGCAGTTTTCTGGGTTTAGCTGGATATTACCGAAGATGTATGGAGGGGTTCTCTAAGATTGCTATGCCATTGACACAATTAACCAGAAAAGGGGTGATGTTTAGATGGACGGATATGTGTGAGCGAAGTTTCCAAGAGTTGAAAAAGAGGTTGACTTCAGCACTTATTCTCTCAATTCCATCAGGTACTAGAGGATTCGTAATTTATAGTGATGTATTGAAGAATGGATTAGGATGTGTACTGATGCAGAATGACAAAGTAATTGCGTATGCATCTAGGAAACTTAAAAGTATGAAAAGAATTACCCCACGCATGACTTGGAACTTGCTGCTGTAGTATTTGCGCTTAAAATATGGAGGCACTATTTATATGGTAAATGGTGCGAGATCTATACTGATCACAAGAGCCTCAAATACTTATTCACACAGAAAGAGTTGAATATACGGTAGCAGAGATGACTGGAACTGGTAAAAGATTATGATTATGTGATCAATTACCACCCGGTAAAGCCAACATTATAGTTGATGCATTGAGCCAAAAATCCACACAAAGTACAATAGCTATGGCTTTAATTTAGAAACCAGAACTGAATGAGTTGCAGAAAATGAATATAGAGATTTTACAAACAAAAGTAATAGAGGTAAAGTTGGCAGCCCTGATGCTTCAGCCTACGCTAATTGATAGGATCAAACAGGGACAACGAGATGATGAATATCTCATCAATATGAAAAAATATGTTGCTGCAGGGAAGTCTCCTCAATTTAAGATGACTCAGAATGATATTTTACAATTTAGAGGCTGGTTTTGTGTGCCAAATATTGATAACATTCGGGAAGACATTTTAAAAATAGCACATTCAATCCCTTATTCAGTACATCCAGGGGCTACCAAGATGTATAGAGACTTGAAAATGCATTATTGGTGGCTGGGTATGAAAAAAGACATCGCCCAGCATGTGGAACAATTTCTAGCATATTAGCAGATAAAGACCGAACATCAAAGATCTGCAGGGACTTTGCAACGTCTATTTACTCCATAATGGAAATGGGAAAGGATCACCATGGATTTTGTAACTGATTTGCCAAAGACTACTAAGGGTCATGATGCTATTTGGGTTATCGTTTACAAATTGACCAAGTCTGCTCATTTCTTTCCTATATGTTCGACCTATTCCATAGATCGCTATGCCCAATTATACATTCAGGAGATTGTCAGACTTCATGGAGTGCCATTTCTATAGTTTCTAATAGAGATTCAAGATTTTTGTCTGCTTTTTGGAGAAGTTTACACAAAGCTTTGGGAACACAGTTATTATTCAGTACAACATATCATCCTCAGATGGATGGGCAATTTGAACGAACAATACAACCGTTGGAGGATATGATCAGAGCCTATGTATTAGACTTCCAAGGTCAGTGGAGTAAATTCCTACCTTTAGTGGAGTTTGCATACAACAACAGCTATCGGACTAGTATTGGAATGGCTCCCTATGAAGCATTGTATGCCAAAAAGTGTAGGTCTCCGATACACTTGGGATGAAGTTGGTGAGAAGAAACTTTTAGGCCTAGATATAATTTGAGAGTTGACAGAAGTCGTGTTACAAATTCGATAAAGAATGCAAACTGCCCAAAATCTACAGAAAAGTTATGCAGATCGACGAAGAAGGGCATTGGAGTTTGCAATAGGAGGTCAGGTATTTTTGAAAGTAGCACCAATGAAGGGCATCATGTGGTTTAGGAAGAAAGAAAAATTAAGTCCCAGATACATTGGCCTATTCTCGATGATTGAAAGAATTGGTGATATTTCTTACAGACTGGATCTGCCAACATCTATATCCCAAATACACAATGTATTTTATGTGTCTATGCTGAGAAAATATATTGCTAATCCCTCTCACATTCTGAAGAATGAACTAGTGGAATTAAAGAAAGATTTGAGTTACGAAGAAAAACTTGTACAGATTTTGTTACGAGAAGTGAAGTAGCTAAGAAATAAATAAATTCCATTGGTTAAAGTGTTATGGAGACACCAATTAGTAGAATAGGCCACTTGGGAAAGGGAGGACGAAATAAGAACCAAGTATCCTGAACTTTTTTGGTAAGTGAAATTTTGGGGATGAAATTTTTATAAGGAGAGAAGGATGTGATACCGAGCCTCTCACTACTCACATGGGCAGATATGATTCATCTATTACATATTAATTGCATTCCATTTGCATTGATATGACATCATATAATTCATTTTATTTTATACGGCATTCTTAATCATTAAACTTAATTTTGAAGCTCTCGCTCGGTATTGATTATTGAATTTCCTAACTTAAGTGGTTGATTTTGTATTGAGATAAGAAGAAATTTAGGTATCAATATAGTGAATAGTGCTAGGTTACACGTGGTAACCTTAGGAGTTCGAAAGGTGTCGCCGAAAAGTTTATAGAAAATGAGTCGGTTCGATCATGAATTTTGATATTATATATATATTTAAATCATACATTTGGGACAACTAGACATACAATACTATAATTTAAATGTTATATAACTAAGTTCATAGGCTTGTAACACTATCGGTGCACAAACTTATCAATCGGGCAAGAACCGAAGATTTTTTGGATGAAGAACCTAATGAACGGACATAGGAACTAGCTACGGGAATGAGTGATGATGAAGATAGGTTGCAACCAAATAATATTATATGAGACACACAAGATTAGGGCTGCAAGATAAGGGAGAAAATCAGATTATACCATTACATGCCACCTTATGCTTAGACTTATCAAGCTAGCACCTCAACCTATTCTTCACTCTTAAGCTAACAGCCACGACTTGAACCTTCTTCTAAACCATTTCAGCTTCTAAATACATGGAAAAATCTCTCTAAATAGGTCCTAAGTAATTCCAACCGAAAAAGGAGGCAAAACAGGCAAAGGAAGGAGAAATAACCAAGTTCAAGTAGAAAACTGTGCAAGGTGAGCTTAACCTACGGGTTTGGCATGACATTTTAATTTATTTTGAGGTTTATTGGCTTATTAAACTTTGAATATTATTTTTAAATGTGTTAGGATGTTATTAGATAAGCTTTGATGCATAAAGAAAGGGTTTGTGGTTGGAAATATTTGATAGAAAACACTTGTGCTAGAAACTATCACCTTACTGTATTTTTGTGTTTTAGGCTTCAAAAGTGTATGGTATGTTGAATAAAACCTGTAATTATCATCATATACATGTTTTTATATGAGTTAAGAGTATTGGAATGAATTTTTATTGCTTATAAATTGAAATAGAGAATGATATTGGAGAAACAGTCAAACTGCCAAAGTAGCAAAATCTGTTTTGGTGTGCTGTGAAGAAGACTGAATTAGGGAAGTTAAATCCATTAGTTTAGAAAATAAGATAACCTGGTTGTGTCTGTGTATATGTTATATAATTTTGGTAAAATGTTGGGAGAGATTGAATATATGTAAGGGTGCCAAAACCATTAATGTCGTGAAGTGTGCAAAACTGTCACGGTAGGAAAATAATCTATTTCAGTATATTGTGAAAAGAGCTGAACTTGGGAAGTTATATCCATGAGTTTTAGCAAATCTATGATATGGATACATTTATATACATGTTATCTAAGTGTGGTAAAAATTTGGGAGTGATTAGATATATTTAGGGATGTCAAAAGTATCATGCAACTAAATTGGACAGCAAGTAAATATGAAAATGTGAATCTGTCCCATTTGATAATTTAACATATTTCAACCTAGACATGTTGCTATTGAGTGTTAAAAATTAGGTACATGATATTAGAGTTATAATACTTCAATTATATGATGTTTACATGTATCTAAGATTAGAAATTAAGGTATTGGAAGGACTAGATTGGGTTCTAGTTTGTAAAACCTAGATAGCTTAGTGTTTAAGGTCTTAGTATGATATTTTATGCTTTCAACTTGTCAAATTGGGAATGGTGCTTTATGTTGGTAATATTACAGGCTATTTTACATCTAATATTGAAGGGGAACAATAAACAAATCTAGACTAAGCCACCAACCAAGTGAAAGGTAAGTAAAGATTTATTTGTAACTAGAATGCATAGACATAGTAGATGTGTGAATTATATGTAATATCATAAATCATATGTGCATAGTAGAGGGCTCTCCATTGAACATACATATAACTAGTGCACCAAAGCATGCATAGATTTGCATGGTTTTATGCATGGATTTGTAGGTTCGTGTGCATGGATTTGCATGCGTATGAGTATGCATATATTTTCATACTTATATAATTATTGGCCATTGGATTATAGCGGTGTACAGAGCTCTTTTTCAGTGCATGGGATAGTAGCGTTGGTCAGGGAACTAAGAAAAAAATAATTTTGAGAGAAATATTTTGATGCATAAAATTGCATTGTGGGCATAGCATTTTGAGATGCATGACTTAATATTGTGGATTATCTTTGACATGCATAATCATTACTTGCTGAACGTTAGCTCATATAGTTTATGCATTTTAGGTGAGTACAGCAATGCTTGAAGCATCTTTTACTGGTTGGGCGGCTGTTGGAGCTCCTGTAGGTGTCTAAGGGAATGTGTATATGGATGACGACCTGTTGGGCTATTTTGTTGGCTTGTTATATTTTGAGTCTGTTATATTATATTTTTAGATTGGTTCTATATTTCGCTTTTAAAACTTTACTATAAATAAGTATGTAAATATTGTGGTCATTGTGGGTGTTGTGCTTTTATATAAATACTGATCCTGCTATATATATGACGTGTGAGAAAGTATTTTAAACAGGGTTGTGCATGTAAGAAGTGATTTATCTTTTCCTAAAGTGTTACAAAAAAAAATATTCAATGCATGCACACAGGTTCTATCATGTCAAATTATACTAGATTTCTAGTTGTCGAGTAGTGGGTGTTACAATATAACAATTAAATTAATTTATGGACTACATAATTAATTTGATCCAATCAAATAATTGTTTTACTCCAATTGGGCTCCCTAATCTTATTAGGTTTAATTATTTAATTGAATAATTAATTCAACTCGTTGAATTAATTTAAGCCCCAATTATTAATTAGATCTAACCCTTTGGATCAATTTCTTAATTAGAAATGTTTCATCAAATGTGTGTGCAATCTATTAGGTTTACAACTAAGCTAGCAGTGGACTTACAATATTTACAATTTATGAATAATAATAATTATTCCAATTAACTAATCCAACTAATTAGTCCACTTGAAATTAACTTTTTAATTTCAAGAAGCTCATAAGTTATGTGAAACACCTAGCAAGTGTATTAACTCCTAAAACTTCTACTCCTCCTATATAAGTAAAAGTAGCAACACTCCCTATTAACCCCTGACTGCCTCCCCCATGCACTAAATGAAGTTTTCTTTCTGTTAACATTCTATCAAGGCTATAGGTTGCCCCTATAAACTCACCATTTTTTTTTTGAAGATGATTCACAAAAGACACGTTGCCCCTATAAACTCACCATTTTTTTTTGAAGATGATTCACAAAAGACACGACTATAGTTAAACTTGCAATTAGAAGAGACTTCTATTTTTTTCTATTTTTCTTTTTGAAAGTGAGTTGTGCAAAAATGGAGTTAGTACGGTACTATTTGTTGAGGTGTGAATAAAGAATACATTTATTGCACGTCTTTTTCTTTTGTCAGAAAGGTTGAAAATAAGGACACATAAAATTTAAAAATTATCTACTTGCACGTGAATGCATATGTAGTTGTGATTGTGGCTAGTAACTTTCTCTAGTTTTACATCCAGTAACAACTTAAACGCCCTCTATGGGTTGAGGATATGCTTCCCATCCATTTTCTTATAAACTGCCAAATAGGATTTTTTAATGTTAGATTCCCTAGACTATAATGCTCATATTTATCTAGGAAGTGATTTCATAAATCAAGAATCGTACCACACACTAATCCATATGAATGTATCTCAAGAGTCAAATAATATCATCTAAAGACTCTTTACTCTGTCCATCAATAAGGAATTGAATTTTATCTTCTTGATTTTTAGAAACCATTCCTAAGGAACAACACTTTATGTTGCAAGTCCATTAAGCACATTTGTGACAACCGTGCATCTTTTTCGCCCTTCGTTTTTTGTAATATATGCTTTTACAAAAACTAGGCTTGTATCTAGTAAGCAATTTTGAAAACCTACATGTAAATTCACCTGCTACTTTTACCTTTGCTTCAATTATCCTTCATTTGTCCCTCGGGATGCCTTTGTGCATAAGCATCCTTAATCTTTCAATCCTAATTTTATAAATATTTAAAATTACAGTTTTAGAAAGAAAAGGAAATCACTTCTTGAAAGTTAGAAGAATGTCATCCAGTTTGAAAAAAACAAAAGAAATTGAGAAAAAGAGTGAAATTTTCTACTGAGATTTTAATTTTTGCGAAACTGATAAATCGATTTTAATAGCCATAGAGTACTATTATCAACCACTTAACCAGGAAAAGAAAAAATAAATAAAAGAAAGAAATCTTAAAAAATAAATAAAGTTAGAAAAATATAAGTATATATATACACATACGAATCATAATAAGGGTTAGAAAGAAAAAAAAATCTTCTTGTGAAAATTGATTCTCTAGAAACAGTTTGAGTCTTTGTCCACTTACTTTGAATACATTACCATTTCTAGGATTCTTAATGTCAATCGCCCCATAAGGATATACCTCTTTTACAACAAAAGGACCACTCCATCTTGAAGTTAAACATTTTGATTGTCGATTAAGCTTTATGTTCAAGTTCAACAGGTAAATGACAAGGTTTTCCTTAAACTATCCTACAAGAAGTCATGCCTAATGATGTTTTGAAATTAGTTCTATATGCTCATAGTGTATCAGTAAGTCTAAGAGACCAATCTTTATAATTTGGGTTAACTGAGTTTTCCAAAATTTATTTTATCTCCCTATTTGTAAGTTCAACTTGTCCATTTGTCTAAGGGTAATAAGAGATTGAAATTTTATATATGATTCCATATTTCCTCATTAAAATTCCAAAAATT
This sequence comes from Paulownia fortunei, assembly GCA_019321725.1. NCBI lineage: Eukaryota > Viridiplantae > Streptophyta > Magnoliopsida > Lamiales > Paulowniaceae > Paulownia > Paulownia fortunei. The sequence goes on from CM033108.1 coordinate 15,509,493, forward strand.
TTGTTACAAAATATTTTCCCCATCACTGATAATGGATCGAGGAATTCCAAATCAACTTAAAATACTTTCTTTTAATTTGTTTTTCACTATTTTGTGATCATTGTTTTGACAGGGAATTGCCTCGATATATTTTAAGACATAATCTATGGCGACCAATATGTAAATAAAACCAAATGATAATGAAAATGGTCCCATAAAGTCAATACCCCAACAATTAAAGATTTTCAATCACTAGGATGGGGTGTAGGCGCATCATGTTTTGCTTTGAAATAGACCTTAAGTTTTGCAGAAAATGTAAGTATTTTTGAAAAGAGTTGGCCAATAAAATACACATTGCAAGATCTTTGTGACGGTTTTCTTTGCCGAAAAATGACCACCACATGCTTATGAATGACAAAATTTAACAATATTACTTATCTTATTGTCTGGCACGCATTTCGAAAGTTTGATGAGGAAAAAATTTAACAATATTACTTATCTTATTGTCTGGCATGCATTTCGAAATTTTGATGAGGATAAAATTTGAATAGGTATAGATCATCCTAATAAAAGTTTTTCAATTTAGTCAAAAACTTCTTTTTATCTTGGGAGTTCCAATGTGATGACATCTTTCCTGTTACAAGAAAATTAACAATGTCAACAAACTAAGGTAAAATAGGAACATTAAATAGTTGTTCATCAAGGAAATTGTCATTAATAGGTGTGGTTTGAAATAAGTCATCACAAACAAGTCTTGATAAATGATCGGCCACCACATTCTCTATTCTTTTCTTATATCGAATTGTAATGTTGAATTTCTAGAGTAAGAGAATCCACCTAATCAGTCTAGGTTTGGGATCCTTTTTAGATAAAAGATATTTCAAAACTACATGGTCACTAAAAACAAAAACTGGTGAGCCAATAAGATAAGATCTAAATTTGTCCAATGCAAAAACTACAACAATTAATTCTTTTTCATTTGTTGAATAATTCAATTGAACACTATTTAAAGTTTTACTTGTATAGTAAATAACATATGATTTCTTATCTTTTCTTTACCTTAAGACAACTCTAACAATATAGTCACTCGCATCATACATTATTTCAAAAGATAAAGTTCAATCTGGAGGTTGAATGATTGGAGCAGGCATGAGCATGCTTTTAAGCTTAACAAAAGTATTTTCACAATTTTCAACATGCATCATTGAAATATAACTGGTGCATTACATAATCGAAAGGTATCCTTGGATATGCAAAAGTACCAAAAGAGCATGTAAAAGTTATTTTCTCTTAATCTTCAAGTGCAATTACAATTTGATTATACCCAAAATATCTATCCAAGAACCAGTAAAATTCTTGTCCCATAACTCTTTTTAAGATTTGATCCATGAAAGATCAAGGAAAATGGTATTTTCTAGTAATTGAATTGAGTTTCATATAGTCGATGTACATTCACCAACCAGTAACAATTCTTGTTGGGATTAATTTATCATTCTCATTCTTGACTACAGTAACTCCAGATTTCTTAGGTACAACTTGAGTAGGACTCATCTATTTGCTGTCAGAAAGACAATAAATGATTCTATTGTCTAAAAGTTTAATGACTTCATTTCTCACTACTTCTTTCATATTAGGATTTAGCCTTCATTTTTAGAGTTTTGATCAACTTACCTTCTTGGAATAAATCAAGTTTGGAAGACATTATTACTATGAAAGTCTCATTCTCACCCAAGAAATAGTATTTTAAATCAAATAGCAAAGGTTGCAAATCAATCACGGGAGATTTAATAGTTGATGGAATAAATTGTACTGTTGATGATGAAAGTTATTCAAACCTTAGTTTCCAAAAAATGTTTTTTTTGTACCTATAAAATTATATAGAGAGTATTAGAGTGTCTTTTTACAAATACTTTCACTTTCAAAAAAAATCTCCAAAGAATCTAAAGAGTTAGTGGTAGTAAAGTATTCATGAACAAGTTTCTCAATTGAACCCACTTTATATACTTCGACATCTTCTACAGGTTGCTTGCAAACATTAAACATATTTAGTTCTAAAGTCATATTTCCAAATGATAACTTTAAAATACCATTCCTACAATTGATCAAAGCACTTCAAGTTACAAGAAAAGGATAACCAAAAATGATAGGAATCTATGTATATGTATGTTCAACATGCTCTGTTTCCAAAATAATAAAATCTATTAAAAAGTAAAACTTATCAATTTGTACCAATATATCTTCTACTACTCCTTTCAGAACTTTAATCGAATGGTCAGCTAGTTGGAGTACAACAGAAGTTGTTTTAAGTTTTTTCAAACCTAATTGTTCATAAACTGAGAAAGGTAGAAAATTTACACTAGCACCAAGATCAAGCAAACCACGCTATATTCTAGTATTTTCTATGGTACATGAAATGCTTAAACAACCTAGGTCTTTGCACTTGGGTGGAGTGAATTGTTGAATGACTGTACTCATAGTTTCAGTTAAAAATACCTTCTTTTGTACATGATTTTTTTCTTTTGAATGTACACAAATCTTTCAAAATTTAGCATAAGGTGGAACTTGCTTAATTGCATCCAACAATGGAATATTTATCTTGGCTTGTTTAAAAACTTCAAAGATTTCTGCATTTGAGTTCAATTTCTGAGTTAGTTGCAATCTTTAAGAAAAAGGTGTTGGAGGTAAATATTTTTCTTTTTCATTATTTTCAAACTTACCTTTATCGTCAAGACTATTACCATTCTTCATTTATGAAGGTGGATTAGAAACTTTCTCCTTGGGATGAATAGTTTTATCATTAACTTTTCCATTCCAAAGAGTTGTGACTGAATTAGCCTCCTTGATTGAATTTTCACCTGAAGAAGAAACATGATACTGTGTGGAAGGATTAGATTGAGGTTGAGTTAGAAACTTACCTTTTTCTGAGTATGCAAAGGTGGTTAATGTTGATCTCATTGATGGCTTGTGAAGTTTGATTATTGATGTTTGTTTGTTCATGCATAAATGCTTGCAAATTCTTTCTCAAGGTATTTTGTATGTGGAGCTAGATAAGAAGGAAAGTTTAGTGACTTTTTTGAATGTAGTGGTTGGGCACGATTATCATCTCACCAACTAAAATAAGGATGATTTCTCCATTATGAATTGTAAGTTTCATCATATGGAAAATGAAAAATGTTTTTTGAATTGTTCATGAAATTTACTTGTACTAGAATATTTGGATATTTATTGGTGGAGTGTCCTATAAGTTCACAATTGGCACAAACTTCTTCCTCTCGCACAGATTTTATTTCCTTTACTTTTTTAAGTTCCATGGCTTGAACTTTTCTTGTTAAACTAACAATCCTAGCATTTAGATCATCTCTTGACTAAGTTAATATTTTCCTTTATTACTATTAGCAAGATTAGATCTAATAGAACCTTTAGAAGAATTAACAGTATACCATGTTGAGAATTTTCTGCCAAATGGTCTAGATATTCTAGGGTTTTATTAGGTTCTTTATCAAGAAACTCACCATTACACATTATTTCAAAACCATGAAGTTGGTATGAATTCAACAAATTTTTAAATCTTTCCCAACATTGAAAGAAAGCTTCAATAGAATTTTGAGAAAAATTTTGAATTTATCTTTTCAAAGCATTAGTTTTATGAGTTGGAAAGAACTTTTTAAAAAATTCATCTTGCATTTCGTGCCAAGTGCCAATTGACCTAGGTTTTAAAGAATTAAGCCAAGTTTTTACTTTATCTTTTAAAGAAAATGGAAATAATATGAGTTTAACAATTTCATTTACACAAGTTTGATTATCAAAAGTGGGACATACTTCATCAAATTCTTTTAGGTGCAAATAAGGGCTTTTAGAGTCTAACCATGGAAATTTAAAATTAAAGGGATCATACATGGCTTGAATCAAAAGTTATTTGCATTGAGAGAAAAAATAAAAAAAATAAGGAAAAGAATTTTGAGAAGGTTGCAAGTAATAACGCATGGTATGCACTTATTAAGTCTCAGTTTTATCCTGGACACTTTCATTTTCAGCCATGGTGGAAGTATGTGGAGATGACTCAAATAAAGTTTCAAAATTATTTCTAACTAAATATCGAAAATTATAACTACAATACTATATAACCATATAAAAAAATTAAACACACAATATTTACAAATATAAAATATTTCCAAACCTGAATACTGACCTTTCCTTCCCCAACCATGATGTCAAAAACTTGCTAGAACTTTAAAATTGTAAACCCAAATGTAGGTTATATCAAGTAATAAATTTCTCGTGAGTTTGAGATCGACCCACATGGAAGTTGTTTGAAGAATTCATGATTATGTTTATAAAAAAAATATGGGCTTTATATGATTGAGAATATATAAAAAAAAATTAATGTATGCTATAACTAAAAAAAATCAAAGTAATAAAAGTACAAAAGATTATGGACCCACTCTTGTCTTCTGGATAGAAGAACAATTATTTATTTTTTTTACCTCTTTTAATTACCACTATTAGAATCTATACATAATGAAGGTTCCAACGGAAAGATGTTTCAAACAGCTCATGCGATAAGGAAATCATGGCATTGTCTTACTATTGGTAAATTATTTCTTAACGCCAATACTAGTTTATGGGATCAAGTATTTATGTACACTTTTATCTACAACAAATCAAAGTTTCACGTAAGAGGTTGGTGTAGTAAAACCAAACATTTAGCTAAATGAACCCAAGTATTTCATGTGCCAATAGTGAAACAAAAACAAAAAATCACCACAAAATAAGTAAGGTTTAGATCAAAAATTAAAACAATAATACAACACACTTAAATATTTTTTTAACCTTGTAATCGTTCCTCTTCCTCCATCAAGAGGTTCACCCTTTTTCCTCGATAAAATAAAATTTAGAAAGATATAATAAAAGTAGGAAAGACTAAAAATAGAAGAGAAACTAGATAATATATTTCTATTACTACTAAAAAAAACTTACACTACTACTAAAAAACTTACATTACTTCTAGATAACTTAGCCTAAAGAAATCCTCTTACAAGTTTAATACATGTCCTATTGATAATAACTGAGGTATGTTAGAGGCCAAACATATAATGGAGGAGTTGAACAATCAAGGGTTATGCTAGTTGTCAAGAGTTGGTAAGTTGTTACACCAAATCCTTTAAATTTTCAACTACCCAAATGAATTGTATTTTTCGGCTGTATACAGCCACATTGTTTGATTTGTAAAGAATACAAGTTGTAGATCTTTGTTTTTTGATATATTTTCATATATCATTTGTCAAATTTGGCTACTGAATGAGAGAGATGTGGTCAAATTACTAAATCATATTCAAGACCCATCCTTGAAACATCAGTAGTACATTGTAGCTTGTTTATTGACCATTTTGACATAGTTTTACACTATCTTGTCTTTAGAAAACTATTTATCTACCTCCTATGCATAACATATTCAAATGTCAGCCCAAAATCAATTTTGGTTTAAGAGATGTGAACCAACTGGTAAAATAGGTTAGGCCTGGACTTAATTTTTATTTGAATTTTTAATGATCCATTTTTGTACTACCACTTGTAATCCAACTTCTTTGATCCTTACATATTTAGTATGGGATCCAAAGTGTGCATGAACTTTTAGATGAATAACTAATCAATATATAGCCTCAAGAATTAACCCAAAACCATTTTGGAATAAAAAATTACGCTAGTTTCTCTAAAACCTGCGCAAAAGAAGATAACTTTTTAATCTCATTTTTTATGTTGATTTTCCATTTTATTTCTAAAATACGAAAATGCTTTAATTAGGAGTTCTAATGATAATTTCAAAGTGAAAATAATTATATAAATCCTAATTTGTATATACTTTTAAATGTTCATCAATATACCATAGACTGACCCCTATAGAGATAAAGGTATAGGTACATGTGGTAGTCATAGGTGTGAAAACTGAAAGCTAGTGGAATTCACAAAGCTTAAAGCACTCTTAGTAGGATGGCCAATAGCTAGATATGGCGTCGGTAGCCTACTAGGGGTAGATTTGTCCGACTTAAGAGAGAGCACCAATTATATTAGGAAGACCTACCATCACATAACCCACATCATTCCTAATCACAATTAAGCTACGTTAAAAAAAAAGCAAGGATGGCTAACCAATGTCTTAATTCTCCTTAGTATTGAACTCAATCCTCTAATCTTCTTTGGTTTTAGTTATTTTTGTTAAATTTAGTAGTTGTTGTATTTTAATTCAACCACCAACACAATCGTTAGGTCAAACATAGCATAGGTAATCTATATTTTGTACTTACACATACATTCCCTAAGGAAATGATACTCTACTCACTCTTTATTATTTGTTAACACCGTGCCCTTGTGAGTTTGTTACCACCATTTTGGGGTCACCAGTAGGGTTTGAAGCAATTTGAATTACTATCCTCCTCATGAACTATTTATAGGAATCCTAAAACTGATTCGAATCTTGGCCCAAGATTAGAAAATTGATTTGCCGTAGAAATCTAAATGTCTTTCCTCATATGGTATCTACATGACGAACAAGATCACAATTTAATATCTCTTCTAGAAGACATTAAATTTTTATTTCTAATCTAGAATTATGTAACATAAAATTGATTCTTAAATTAACTAGTGATTAGAAGAATCAGGTTGGTATCAAAAGCGTGGAACATTTTGATGAAAGGAATAATTTCTTATAACAAGAAATACTAGGAGAGGGATTCTTCTTGGAGTTTTTTCAAAGCTCTCACATGTTTTTATAGGGAGAGAGAACATTTATTTCTATCTCCAAGACCTAATTATTAGAGTAGTGCCCGACAAGCTAATTGGTCTAGTCATCTTTATACTCTTGTGAATCAATCTTATTCATATTATCATTGAAATAGCAATCTTCATCTTAAATTCATCATAAGAATTAGATGAAATCCAGGGTGTGGTCACGCATATGAAGGCAATGATGGAATATGCATCTAAGGTTATGGTCTTAAAATGTTCCAAGTTAATGAGATGGGACATCATTGATCCCACTAAGACTTGTGCATACGATGTAGGCTTGAAAGGAAGATGTCTCATTATATGGACATTGGTGTTGTGACACTAGTGCATGGTAACCTTGTGCATTAAATGTTGCACCTTGATGTATTTTTCAATTATATGACAATCACAAGGAGTTACGTTGGATATAACTTCTTCATGTATAGAGGTTGATGAGTGGCCAACAAAGGATCTATCACCTATCTAGATGAATAGGTGAAACTCCTATATGTTCTATTATACTCGAGTCTGAAATCCTTGGCCAAGGTTAGATAGAAATTATACGAGGAGTTTTCTAATTGTTCATCATTGAGCTAAGCTACTACGAATGGATACATAGTTATTAAGCTACTGGGGTTTCAACTATTGATCCATGCCCTAAGCTCAATCGTGATATTAGATGATGGAAAGGTTGTACCTGCATGGTATTCTTGCATGACATTCGTAATTGGAATAAGTTCGCACATGCATTTAAAACTAAGAGTCATGATGTACTGGTAGGTGTTTCCAATGACTTGTGAGTTTTTAGAATAAATGGGTTAATTGCAAGAGGATTAATTAATTGGAATATTTGTTCAATTAAGTCATAAGAGTTGTGAGCCCACAGCTACCTTAGAGTGAACCTAAGGGGACACACACAAAACTTTAGCAAGTCCATTTATAGCATAGGAATTAATCCAAGTGTTGGATTAAATTAATTAATGTAATTATATAATGCGACTTAAAATAATTCAAATGTTAAATTAGTTCAATTAATTAATTTGACCTAATTGGATTAGGGAGTCCAATTGAAATATTTAATTAAGTGATTAGATCAATTAATTAAGATGGGCCTAATTAATTCATTATATGAATTAATTTAATTGACTCGATCAATTCAATTATGGCCTAATTATTTAATTAGGCCTAAGCCTATAAGGTGTTGGCTTGTAGGAAGACAATTAGGAATTGGATTGGGAGTCAAATTCTTAGAGAAAGTTGGATTGAGAATCTAACTCCTAAGAGGTAATAAAGAAAGAGGAAAGTCCTTATGAGATAAGGAAATTTTCCAATAAAGTTGGAGATAAAGAAGGAATGAGAGTCCAACATGGAAGAGACTTGAGAGAGACTTTTTAGAAACCCTCTTGGCGATTTGTTGGGTAGATATGCAGAAGTTTTTTTCCTGCAACAAGAAGGGAAACAACCCTTCTCTCTTGAAGAAAAATAGTTTTCTTCATCTCCGAAAATTCGTCCTTTCTTTCTTCTTCAATCTCCAAATATTTGCCAACCTTTTACCTAGTTTAATTCTTGATTCAATTGTTGAATTCATAATTAAATTAAATACTAAAAACATACACTAGTAGTGTGTTCATGCACAAAATAAAAACTTTGAAGGATAGAACTATTGAATAGAAAACTACTAGCATAGGATTCGATTGTGAGTGGGCATTCAAGGTGTGGATACCATTAGAGGGGTGACATTTGGGATCCTAGAAATGAATTAGTTTTCAATCAAAGGTGTTTGAATTGAATAACTTGGAGATTCATTCATATTGAGATAATAATTTGAATCATTTTAATTCTTATATCAATCGGAGTGTAAATCAAGGTAAGGGTTTCTGAAATCTTCTTTCTTTAAGTATCAGAAAATGCACAATTGAGTAATCGCAAAAGGGTTCTGGAATTTATTTTTAATTACATATGATGTAATGTTTATTTATATTTTTTAAAAATTTTATATTCTGTAGCGTATACATTTCCCAGGACCGCGCGAACCTAACACTAATCATATTAGGTACGTATCCCTTCTTTTGTTATCTTATCTTGTTTCCATCTTTGACTAGGATTATTTGACTTTCTAATCATGACATCCTAGTTGGTCTCCCAAGAGCCCATCAACCATTGGGCTTGCACTTTTAACTAAATAATTAAGTTCATTTAATTGACCTCATCAATTATACAAGCCCTCCTTAATTAATTGATCCAATTAATGATTAATTGGTTCCACCAAGGCCACCTAATCATAGTAGGCTGAATTAAATAATTCAATTATTTAATTAGATAAATTGCTTTTACCCATTAAATTAATTCATTCCTTATATCAATTAATTGATCCTATTAATTAATTAATTAGTTCCACAAGGCTTACAAATGAGACCTAATTTAAATAATCATATTATTGAAATTGATTAAAATAATTTAGGTATATTAATTAATTGATCTAATTAATTAATTAATTCACTCTTCAATTGCCTCTAATCTTAATTAGGTCCAATTAAATAATTTTTTTTATTTAATTGAATAAATTAATAATAGCTCCTAGTTAAATAATCTTTATTAATTAACTTGATCCAACTCTTTGGATATTATTCTAGATAGAAGTTATCCATCTCATTTTGTGTATGACCATTTAATTTCATAACTAAGCTAATAGTGGGCTTGCAACTATTGCAGCCTAGTGAATCATTGCTACAACTTTAAGGTTGCAAACCTAAGTATACGTTGTATTAAGTAATAAATTTTTCATGAATTCGAGGTCGATCTATAACGAATTTACTTGAAAAATTTAGGATTATAATTCTTAAAAAAATAGGATTTACGTGATTTAAAATATATAAAAAAATTAATGTGTATTATAACTAAAGAAAAACCAAAGTGATAAAAGTACTGAGGATTAGGAATTATTCGTAGAATTTATGCAAACCGCAAGTGCACGGTGTCAAGTTTTAATACAATGGTGAGTTGAGTATCGTATCCACAAGGATTGTAATAAAAAATTTCATTAAGTACCATATTTCAAATAGTCTTAATTTTATCTAGAAAACCGAGTGATGATTATTAAACAAAGTAAAGTAAGATAAAAAATGCAAAGACAGGAGTGGAATTCTTAGAAACAATATAGCAAACACCTTATGAGCAAGATATATAGAGGAATGATTCACCTAATTTTCACCCATGTTCTTTCTTCCAAAATATACCAATTTAAATCATCAACAAATGTAAGTTAAGAATTCCTAAACTCATCAATTCCCTCTCTCAAGTGCCGAATTGACTATGAGTTCTAATATGAATTTTGATATCTCTATAAAAATTCAAAAATAAAACTCTACAAATGTTCAATGAATTCTTCTTCAAAACTACAAAGATTTCATAAGTTTGTCAACTCTATGATTCCTAGGTTGTGTTATCTCTATGTCATGTATAATCTTTCCTCTCTCGAGTGTCGAATCTCATACATCAAGTAATCTAAATTAGTGGCAAATAATCAAGATGGAATACTAAACAAGATAACACAAACAAAATGAATAACTTGAACTAATATTGTTTGAAATTCAAAATATAGGATCAAATAAGGTTACATCATCTTTTAGAAAAAAAAGTTTAGTTCATCATAGATGAATATAATTTCAAAAAATAAATAAGAAAGAACATGAAAATTATTCACCAATTTGTAAAGTGTGAAGAATGATTGAATCTTTTCTTGTCTCCAAGAATGGCTCATTATCTCCCAAAAATGCCCTATTTTTGTTATAGAAGAATGAGTAGCTTTTGTCTCCATGAACCTCCCCCTTTTTGTTCTAGAAGAATGAGTAGCTTTTGTCTCCATGAACCTGCCCCCTTTCGTTGATGTTAATCTTCCCCTTTTAAACTTTTTTCAATGATTGTATCCCCAAGAGTCTTCCAAAAGAAAACCCTAAAATCATTCCCTCTTTCTTGGTTTTTCTCTAAAAGAAACCTAAAATTCTTCCCCTTTTCTTGGTTTTCTTTCCTTTTTCTCTCCTTTTCCTCCAAATTCTTAGGCCAAAAGAACCCACTAATGTTGTCTTTTGAGTTGTCTTCAATGTCCTCTAAAAGAAGTCCCAAAATCATAACTAAAAAATGAGTTTTAACTCTTCCATGAACTAGGGCCGCAGCTCTAAATTCAAGCCTCGTGGCACCAAACATTCTGTTCTCTAGCACCGCGACTCTAATTTTAGGCACTGTGGTGCCAAATATTCTATCCTCCGGTGCTGCGGCTCTGATTTTGGGCACCGAAGCTCTAATTTTATCTGATTATTCATCTTGAAAGCTATTTTTGAGCTCTTTCTGGTATGAATTAGCTTTTGGTGTCTTGTAATAAGTTGTAGACAAATATCTTAACTTTCCAAAGAAACTTGAATAAACTCAATATAACATCTTTGGAAAGATTTATGCCTAAAATATCAAGATGTGCTATACTAGAAAGTTTCAGTCCAATGCTAACCATTGAACTCGATTTTTCTTATTGAAATAGAAAGAATTGGATTATGTGGTAAACATAAAAGTTGTAGATGTATCTCTTATCTTTCCAATGGATCAAGAATCAAGTTATGAAATTGGGGTGAGAATTATGAATAAAATACAAAAATTGCCATCAGTAGCACCATAATTTGAATTATTCAAAATTTTAACCAAATTTTTGGTTTCTTTCCATTTTCTTCTCTTTTTGTCATTACCTACTAGATTTCAAACTAAATATAAAAAGTAACAAAAACACTTGAAAATAAATCAAATGTTAATAAAAATTTATATGAATTATTAGTACAAAACCAATTTATCAAATACCCCCAAACTTGAAGATTTGCTTATCCTCAAGCATCAAATATGAAATTTTGAATAACAACCCCCCTATGAATCAGGTAACGAAAGTTAAGGAAGTTTTTTTTTTTTTAAAATATCTCATCTCAAAAGATTAAAAAATATACCAAGTTTACATGTTAACATGCATACTGGTTTCGCTTAACTTTATGGTCTTATATGTGTGAGTGTGAAGTAGTAGTTTATCAACTTTCATTTATCATCTGGATAGGTTTATAAAGCTGACTACTCATATTTAATCCATTTTTAAAGTGCTTACCAAACTCCATAGGCTTTTTTTTCACACTAGTCTCCACTAATGTAGGTAGATCGCATCAAAGATCAAAAGGACTTCCAAAACTTTTATTGTAAGGCTTGGATAATGGTTGGAAAATATGAAAAATTGTAGTTGAAAATTACCCATTTTACATAATCATACTAGAACTTTTATGAATGAACACTAACTTCTTCATCAATCCCTTCATTTTTCTTTATTGAACATCCCATTTTTCTTCTTTTTGATCTTGGATTATCCCCAAACTTATTTTTTCTATTTTTTGCAATGGGGTTCTATTTGTTTTAGGGAGTTCAAATCATATACCTCAATTCATAATCTCTTCATTTTTATTCTTTTTCAATCTTTTCTTCTCTTCAACTTTGCTTTTTTTTTTAATACAACAATTCATTCAAGAATGATTCTGTACATGAGATAAAAAAGGGTAGAATATTAGATATATTTTTTCATAAAGCTCGATAATGTGTATAGGGTTTTCGAAAATTTATTTCAATAGGCTCAAAAGGGGACACTAGGGAGTAATTCAAGTATAGGTTGGCTTGAAAGAATTAAACTATCCAAAAATAGCCTAAATCATCTCCTTAATGCTATGCCACCTAGGATTTCACCCCAACTAGTGATCAAGCAAGTTCTAGAGATTGGTGGGATCATTTATGAAATAATTAGACCTTATAAATTATCTCTAAATAATTAAATGTAACTCAACAAACTACTTATTGCATCAAGACTCACACGACCTCATAAAGTAAATAAAACTAATTTTTTATGTTTAGACATGTAAACAAATGTACATATTCTAATATCCATTTTTTTTAAAACATGCATATTGTTCTCACTAAACTTGACAATCAATAAACTAAACAAATCAATGAAACAAAACAAGCTACAAACAAGCATTAAATGTCTTAAATAACAAGTAATTATCCTAAACTCCACCAAACGTAATAGAAGCATTGTCCTCAATGATTGAGAGAATTGTAAAATTAGAAGACTTTCCTGAAAATGAGTGGTGTTCTTTCGGAATTAAAACCCTACTGGTTTTTTTTTTTTTCGTGTATTTTCAGCATTTAGCTTAGAAAAATGAGTAAAATGTTAAGGAACAATCATCATGATATGAAACAACACATGAATAACAAAAATTAAAACAACATGCACAGATACAAGAAAAGAAAGCTTGGGTTGCCTCCCACTAAGTGTTTTGTTTAAAGTTTTTAGTTAGGCTACAATCGAATATCTTATTGCTTCTCCAAGTGGAAAATCAGACATCTTCCAAATTTCATTTTCATAATAATATTTCAACCTTTGACCATTGACACGAAATAATGTTCCATCTTTACCTTTGAGCTTAACCGCCCCAAATGGAAATGTCTTGTTGACAATGAGGGACTAGACCATATAAATTTCAATTTCCCTGGAAAAAATCTTAATCTAAAATTGAAAAGCAACACAAGTTGTCTGGATTGAAATTCCCTTCTCAAGATCATTTTGTCATGCCATTGTTTTGTTTTTTTTTTATAGATTTTAGCATTTTCATAGACATCAAACCTAAATTCCTCCATTTTATTGAGTTGCAACCATCATTTTTTCTCCAATTGTCTTTGTATCAAAATTTAATTATTGTACAACCTAATATGCTCTATGTTCTAGCTTAATGTAGAGGTGACAAGATTTTCCATAAACTAATCGATAAGGAGACATACCTATAGAAGTTTTATATAATGTGAGGTATGCCCACAATGCATCATCAAGCTTATGTGCCCAATCCTTTCAATTAATAGTTACCATTTTCTCAAGGACACCATACTTAGACAAAGTTTATTAAATATTTCATTGCAAAAATGAGAACCTTCACCACTTACAATTGCTCTAGGTGTGCCAAAAGGAGTGAAAATATGTTTGTGCAAGAATTTAAGCACTACCTTGGCATCATTAGTAGGTGTAGTAATTGCTTCTATCCACTTGAAAATATAATCCACAATGAGCAAAATGAATGATCGGTCATTTGATGAAGGAAATGGTCCCATGAAGTCAATTCCCAAAACATCAAAGAGTTCAACCTCCATTATGTTAGTTAGAGAAAGCTCATGGCATCTAGTAATTGTTGCAGCCTTTGACATCGGTCACATGTCTGCACAAAAGCATAAGAATCCTTAAACAAAGTTGGCCACTAAAATTGGATTGCAATACCTTAGAAGCTATCCTTATAGGTCCAAAATGAACACCACATGGGAATGAATGATTGTTCTTAAGAATTTCATTTGTTTCCTCCATTAGAATGAATCTCCAAATCACAGAATCTGAACACCTTTTAAGGAGCAAGGGATTATCCCATAGATATGATTTTACATCATGTAAGAATTTTTTTCTTTTGATGATATGTGAGATCCAGAGGCAATAATCCACCTACAAGATAATTCACAAAATCTGCATACCAAGGTAAATTATCTTTGATTGTGAAAATAAACTAATCTGGGAAAAATTCTTTAATTGGTCCTTCAAAGTTCTCATTTTTCTACTCCAACCTTGATAAGTTATCCACCACCACATTTTCACTTCCCCTCTTGTCATTGATTTCAAGATCAACTTCTAGAAGGAGTATCCACCGAATTAGCCTTGGTTTTGCATCCTTTTTAACAAAGAGATACCTAATAGTAGCATGATCGGTATATACTATTACATTGGTACCTACAAGATAAGCACGAAATTTATCAAATACAAAAACAACAACTTACAACTCTCTTTCAGTGGTGGTGTAATTTTGTTAAGCATCATCAAATGTTCAGCTTGCATAGTAAATGGCCCTAAAAAATTTATCTCTTATTTATCCTAATACCGCTCCAATCGCATAATCACTAGCGTTACATATAAACTCAAATAGTTGGGTCTAATTCAGTACCACCATAATATGAGCTCTAATGAGAGCCTTCTTGATATGATCAAAGGCCTATAGACAATCAATATTAAAATCAAATGGCTTATCTTTTTCCAAAAGTTTCACAAAGGTTTTACAATTTTTGAAAAAAATTTAATGAATCTTCTATAAAATATGGCATGTCCCAAAAAACTACGAATAGCTTTCACATTGATTGGTGGTGGAAGTTTTTCAATAGAAATAATTTTTGCTCAATCTACCTCAAGTCCTTCAGAGAACACTCAGTGACCAAAAGCAATACCTTCTTTTACCATAAAATGACACTTTTTCTAATTTAAAACAAGGTTAGTCTTCTCACGTCTCTTCAAAACAAAAGAAAGATTATATAGACATATGTCAAATGAGGAGCCAAATACTAAAAAATCATCCATAAAAATTTCCATTATGTTCTCCACCATATCATGAAAAATTGCCATCATGCATCTTTGAAATGTGGTTGGGGCATTACATAATCCAAATGGCATTCTGCAGAAAGCAAAAATACCATAAGGGCATGTGAATATTATTTTCTCTTGATCTTAGGGTGCTATGATAATTTGATTGTACCCTAAATAACCATCAATAAAATAATAGTATTGATACCCTATAAGTCGGTCTAATATTTGATCAATAAATGGGAGGGAGAAATGGTCTTTACGAGTAGCTTTGTTGAGTTTTCTATAATCAATACATACTCGCCAACCTGTGACCATTCTTGTTGGTATCAATTCATTGTTATCATTTTGAATTATGGTCATGCCACCTTTTTTTGGAACTACTTGAACCGGACTCACCTAAGAACTATCATAAATTACATAAATAATTTCAACATTCAACTATTTCAAAACTTTATTTCTTACAGCCTCTTTCATTATAGGATTTAGTCTATGTTGATGTTCAATAGATGGTTTGTAAGATTCTTCCATTAAGATTTCATGCATGACAATTGAAGGACTAATACCTTTTAAATCAAAATTTGACCAACTAATAGCAGATGCTGAAATAATTATCGGATACATGCTGTTAGCACCTAGAAATTAATACCGCAAATGCTCAGGACTACTTTCAACTCCAGTGATATTATTTGTTCCTTGATTGTTGTATCTCATATTACCTCCTTGCATTTTTCCTTCTTCAACTCCACATCTCTTGATTCAAGAAAGAACAAGTAATACATTAAATCCTCATTATCAATATGGTGACTTGAATTGCTATGTTTTGGAAGAAAGAACATAGGTGATAATTAGGTGAGTCATTCCTCTAGAATTTCTTGTTTACAAGGTGTTTGTTGTATTACTTTTAAAAACTCCACTTCTATTTTTTGTAATTTTTATCTTATTCTACTTTGTTTACCAATCATCACTTGATTTTCTAGATAAAATTAGGACTATTTGAACTACAATACTTGTTGCAATTTTTTTTTATAATCCTTGTGGGCACTCAATTTAACACGCCATTGTATTAAAACTTGACACCATGCACTTCCGGTTTGCAAACTACTTCATGAATAAGTTTTTGGCACCATTGTTGGGGATTATTTTATCATAATTACATTAATATTATTATGACTTAGTCTTGATTTTAGTTTAGATTGTTTTTACTTTCTTTCCATATTTTAATGTTGTCTTGTTTTGCATTAGATTATATGTATTTGTATGCGTAAGACTAGGACCTGGTTATTTTGATCCAAAAATTATGCGGACTCTTCGAGCTATTAGATCAGCAAAAAGAATTGATAATTAAGCCATGGCGGATAACATCAACAGTGCTAATTTGAACACTAATCTTCCACTATAACAACTACAACCACAACAAGCTATTCAGGACTATTTTCAACCAACCATGAACCAAAATTACTCTGGGATAGCTCGACAAGTGATCAATGAAAATAATTTTGAGCTTAAACCAGCCTTCATCAGCATGGTGCAACAAAATCGATTTGGAGGAAGCGCATTGGAGGATCCTAATACATACTTATACATGTTTTTAGAGATTTGTGACACTATCAAAATGAATGGAGTGGCTGATGATGCCATTAGACTTCGCTTGTTTCCATTCTCACTCCAGGACATAGTTAGACTATGGTGACAATATTTTGCACCAAGCAGCATACCAAGTTAGAATGACCTAATACAAAAATTCCTTGTTAAGTACTTTCCACCAAACAAGACACTTCAACTCAAGATGAGGTAGCTTAATTCCGCCAACAAGATTTTGAGCCACTATATGAAGCATGAGAGAGGTTTAAGAATTTCTAAGAAGGTGTACTCAACAAGGTTATGAGGATTGGTAGCAGGTACAATACTTCTATAATGGTTTGCAGAGCATGATATGATGGAGAACATAATGGAAATTTTTATGGATGATTTTTTAGTATTTCGCTCCTCATTCGATTTATGTCTACATAATCTTTCTCTTATTTTGCAGAGATGTGAGGAGACCAACCTTGTTTTAAATTAGAAAAATGTCATTTTATGGTAAAAGAAGGTATTATTTTTAGGTCACCAAGTGTCTTTTGAAGGACTTGAGGTAGACCGAGCAAAAAATATTGCTATTGAAAAACTTCCACCACCAATCAATGTGAAAACTATTCATAGTTTTTTGGGACATGCCGAATTTTATAGAAGATTCATTAAAAAAATTTCAAAAATTGTAAAACCTTTGTGCAACCTTTTAGCAAAAGATAAGTCATTTGACTTTAATGTTGATTGCTTACAGGTTGTTGATCACATCAAGAAGACTTTTATTTCAACTCCTATTATGGTGGTACCAGATTAGACCCAACCATTTGAGCTTATGTGTGATGCTAGTGATTATGCGATTAGAGCAGTGTTAGGATTAAGAAAATATAATATTTTTAGGGCCATTTACTATGTAAGCCGAACCCTTGATGATAATCAACAAAATTACACCACCACTAAAAAAGAATTATTAGCCATTATTTTTGCATTTGATAAATTTCGTGCTTATCTTGTAGGTACCAAGGTGATAGTGTATACCGATCATGTTGCTATTAAGTACCTTTTTCTCAAAAAAAATGCAAAACCAAGGCTGATCCGGTGGATACTCATTCTTCAAGAATTTGATCTTGAAATCAAGAATAAGAAGGGAAGTGAAAATATGGTGGCGGATCACTGATAAGTTGGTTTTATACTAATAATTCATATAGCTTTTGATTAATATTTGGTTTGTTTTCAAGTGTTTTTGCTACTTTTTATGTAATTACTTTGAAATTTTATAGGTAATGACAAAAAGAGAAGAAAATGGAAAGAAACTAAAAGCTTGGTTGAAATGTTGAAGAATTTGAATTGTAATGCTATTGATGGTTGTTTTCGTATTTTAATTATAACTCTTTGCTCAAATATTACTTTGACTTGATTTTTGAACCACTAGAAAGCAACGAGATATCTATATAACTTATATGTTTACCACAAAATCCAATTTGGTCGATCTCAATGAGCAAAACTAAGTTCAAGAGTCAGCTCTAGGCTAAAATTTTCTGCTATGACACATCATGGTATTTCAAGCATAACTATCCCCACAAATGTCATATTTAGTTTATTAAAGTGTTTATGGAAGGACAAGACATAGTTCTACAATTTGTATACAAACACCAAAAGCCATTTTAGACTAGAAGGCATTCAGAAATAGGTTTAAAGAGGCTACAAATGCTGAAGATAGAAAGTTCAGTGCCTTGCTGTGCCAGGCTATCCAGTCAGCGCCTACGTATTGCCACATGGATAAAATGGGCAAAATAGGTTTTTTTCCATGTTTAGGGCTTCTCCCATCTAATTTTAAGGACCCCAAAGAGTCTCCATAGGTATGAGGGATGTGAGGAGTTATTCTTGGACAAAAGAAGTGTTGTTGGATAGAACGTGGAGTTATTCTTGGGAGAAAGCCATTCTTGGAGACAAGGAGAGCTTCAACCATTTATTCTACTTCACAAATTGATGAACAATTTTCATGCTCTTTCTTATGTATTTCTTGAAGTTATATTCATACATGATGAACTAAACATTTCTTTCTAGAGGATGATGTAACCTTATTTGATCCTATGTTTTGAATTTCAAATATTATTAGTTCAAGTTATTCATCTTGTTTGTGTTATCTTGTTTAGTATTTCATATTGATTATTTGGCCATTAATTGAGAGTGTTTGATGTATGAGATTCGATACTTGAGAGATGAATATTATACATGATCATAAATATAACATAACCTATAAATCATAGAGTTGAGAAGCTTATAAAACCTTTGAAGTTTTGAAGAAGAATTCATTGAACCTTTGTAGAGTTTTATTCTTGAGTTTTTATAGAGATATTGAAATTTATATTAGAACTCATAATCAATTTAGTACTTAAGAGAGGGAATTGATGAGTTTAGGAATTCTTGACTTACATGTATTGTTGACTTGAATTAGTATGTTTTGGAAGGAATAACATAGGTGATAATTAGGTGAGTCATTCCTCTAGAATTTCTTATTCATAAGGTGTTTGTTCTATTATTTCTAAGAACTCTAGTTTTATCTTTGCAATTTTTATCTTATTCTACTTTGTTTAATCGTCACTTGATTTTTTAGATAAAATTAAGTTTATTTGAACTACAATACTTGCTGTAATTTTTTATTACAATTCTTGTGGATACGATACTCAACTTACCATTGTATTAAAACTTGACACCATGCACTTGCGGTTTGCAAAATATTTCATGAACAAGTTTTTTGGCACCGTTGTCAGGGATTGTTTTATCAAAATTGCATTAATATTGTTATGACTTAGACTTGATTTTAGTCTAGATTATTTTTACTTTCTTCCCATATTTTGATAAATGTCTTGCGTTGCATTGGGTTATATGTATTTGTATGCATAAGGCTAGGAGTCTTGAGAAGATGGCTACTAATAGCTATCAATGGCCTTCCAAGAGGTCGTCTATTGAAAAGGTTGTCGGTGTTCTTGAGGTAGATCCATTTGTACAACTTGCTATCGAAATTTCTTCTTTTTCTAACCAATTTATAGCCTGGACTTCTTATGAAGCTTCTCAAAGAATGGATTCCATGGCATCCACTAGCACTTCATTTATGGAAACCAGAGTTGAGAAAAATGCATCATTGGAAGATTTGCTAAGCACTTTTATTGGCGAAATGAGAGCCCGATTTAATAAGAATGAAGCAAAGATAGACAACATTGAGACTTAATTGGGACAGCTATCTTTAAGTTTAGGAGCTCAAATGAATTCAATAGAAAATTAAATTAGACAGCTTTCTACTGAAATTAATACTCAAAAATATAAAGAAAACCTTCCAAGTGAAATGAAAATAAATCCAAGAGAGCATTCCAAAGCCATCCAACAAGAAGTGTGAAACTACTGAAAAGTGCAATGCCATCTTGCAAGAGAAGCCACCTCAAGTGCTTACTAATTTAGGGAGTTTCACTATCCCTCATTCAATTGGAAGCGCTACTTGTGAAATAGCATTATGTGATCTAGATGCAAGCACTAATTCAATTTCATTGTTTAATTTTAGAAAACATGCACTAGATAAAGCAAGAACTACTAGGGTGACTTAAGATATGCTTGGGAATGGTGATCAATCTTGTGCTCTACAGATTTTTTCATTTTAATATGAAAAAAGATAGGTACATCTTCACCATGTTTGGAAGACCATTCGCAGTAATAGGGGATACACTTATTAATATCCAAAAGGCCCTTGATGCTACTACGGATCATCCTCGCCTTGCCTGTCCAGAAGAATCACCTACACTCTTAGACCACACAAAGATGTGGCATGAAAAACACTTATTTTTAGATCCAGGATGAGTAAAGAAGGCAGTCTAGCTACAGACTTTAAACAAAGCGCTTCTTGGGAGGCAATCCAAGCTCTCTTTTCTTATTTTTATGTGTGTTGTTTTATTTCTTGTTGTTAATGTGTTGTTTCATATCATGATGATTGTTTCTTGATATTTTACTCATTTTTGCAGGCTAAATGCTGAAAATTAAAAAAAAATAAAAAAAAATAGCAGGGTTTTAACTCCGAAATAACACCACCTATTTTTAGGAAAGTTCTCTAATTTTATAATTCTCTCAATCATTAAGGACAATGCCTATATTAAGTTTGGGGGGGATTCCTTGTTGTTTGAGACATTTAATGCTTATTTGTAGCTTGTTTTGGTTTATTGATTTGTTTAGTTTATTGATTGTCAAGTTTAGTGATCAACAATGTGCATGTAAAAAAAAATTGAATATTAGAATATATACATTTGTTTACATGTCTAAACATCAAAAATTGGTTTTATTTACTTTATGAGATTTTGTGAATCTTGATGCACTAAGTAGTTTGTTGAGTTACATTTAATTATTTAGAGACAGTTTATGAGGTTTAATTATTTCCTATATGATCCCACCAACCTCTAGAACTTGCTTGATCACTAGTCAATGCGAAATCCTAGGTGGCAGAGTATTAAGAAAATGATTTAGGCCATTTGTGGACCGTTTGAGCCTTTCAAGCCAACCTATACTTGAATTATTCCCTAGTGTCCCCTCTTGAGCCTATTGAAATAATTCTTTGGACACCCTACACATATTATCAAGTTTTATAAAAAAAATCCAATATTCTACTCTTTTTCATCTCATTTACACAATCATTCTTGAATGAATTGTTGTATTCAAAAAAAAAAAAAAGCAAAAATAAAGAGAAGAAAATATTAAAAAATGATGAAAATAAAGAAATTATGAATTGAGGTGAATGATTTAAACTACCAAAAATAAATAGACCCCCGTTGCAAACAACAAAAAGAAATAATTTTGGGGGTAATCCATGATCAAAAAGAAGAAAAATGAGATGTTCAATAAAGAAAAATAAAAGGATTAACGAAGAAGTTGTTGCTCATTCATAAAGGTTCTAGTATGATTATGTAAAATAGATAATTTTTAGCTGCAATTTTCCATATATTCCCACCATTGTCCAAGCCTCACAATACAAGTTTTGAAAGTCCTTATAATCTTTGATTCTATGATCTACCTACATTAGTGGAGACTAGTGTGAAAAATAAGTCTAAGAGTTTGGCAAACACTTCAAAAGTGGATCAAATGTCAATAGTTTGCGTTATAAACCTATCTGAATGATAAATAAAAGTTGATAAACTACTACTTCCACACTCACACACACAAGACCATGAAGTTAAGTGAAACTATTATGCATGTTAACATGTAAACTTGGTATATTTTTTCAATCTTTTGAGATGAGATGTTAGACAAATCTTCTTGACTATGGTAACCTGATTCATAGAGTGGTTATTATTCAGAATTTCATGTTTGATGTTTGAGGACAAGCAAATTTTCAAGTTTGGAGGTATTTGGTAAGTTGGTTTTATACCAATAATTTATATACCTTTTGATTAATACTTGGTTTGTTTTCAAGTGTTTGTGCTACTTTTTATATATTTAGTTTGAAATCTTATAGGTAATGACAAAAGGAGAAGAAAATGGAAAGAAACCAAAAACTTGGTTGAAATGTTGAAGAATCTGTATTATGTTGCTACTGATGGCAGTGTTTGTATTCCAATCAAAAGGATTTGCTCCAATATCATATTGATATGATTTTTGATCCATTGGAAAGCCAATAAATAGATCTATAATTTTATATTTACCAAAAAATCCAATTCCTATGATTTCAATAAGAAATATTGAGTTCAATAGTCAACACTAGACTAAATATTTCTTGTATGACACATCTCGGTATTTTAGGCATAACTCTCTACACAGATGTCCTATTAAGATGGTTCATGATGATATAGAAATCTACGAGATAGGACTACAAATAATTTGAAGACACCAAAATCTATTTTATCTTAGAAAGTAGTGAAAAATCAATTCCAAGAGGCTACATACGTTGGGGAAATAGGTTTTGGACATAATGTTTTAGTATCTAGCTGTGCCTAGCTATCTAGTTAGTGTCAATGCATTTCCACATAGATGAAAGGGGTAAAATAGGTTTTTAGCTCTCCTTAGGGCTTCTCCTATCTGAATTTGAGGATCCCAAAGAACCTCCAAAGTTATTCTGAGACGTGAGAAGTTATCTTGATAGAAAAGTGCTGCTAGACAGAATGAAGTGATTCTTGGAGAGAAGGAAATGATTCTTGGAGATAAGGAAAGTTTCAACCATTCCTCTCACTTCACAAATTGGTGAATAATTTTAATGTTCTTTTTTATGTATTTTTTGAAGTTATATTCATATATGATGAACTAAATTTTTCTTTCTAAATGATGAAATAACCTTATTTGATCCTATATTTTGAATTCCAAATAATATTAGTTCAAGTTATTCATCATGTTTGTGTTATCTTGCTTAGTTGCATTTTGATTATTTGTCCATTAATTGAGAGTGTTTGATGTATGAGATTCGATACTCGAGAGAAAAAATATTATACATGATCATAAAGATAACATAACCTAGGAATCATAGAGTTGAGAAGCTTATGAAACCTTTGAAGTTTTGAAAAAGAATTTATCGAACTTTTGTAGAGTTTTATTCTTGAGTTTTAATAGAGATATTGAAATTCATATTGGAACTCAAAATCAATTCCGCACTCGAGAGGGGGAATTGATGAGCTTAGGAATGCTTAACTTACATGTGTTGTTGACTTGAATTGGTATGTTTTGAAAGGAAGAACAAAGATGATAGTTAGATAAGTCATTCCTCTAGAATTTCTTATTCATAAGGTGTTTGTTGCATTACTTTTAAGAACTCCACTCTTGTTTTTTGCAATCTTTATCTTATTCTACTTTATTTACAATTTGCAAACTATTTCACAAACTTGTATCCCCCTAGAGCATCACATGGATAAAAATGCCAAAATTCATCATCCATTGCCATTTTTTGCAAAAAATAAAATCATCTTTTTTTTTTTTGTTAGCAGGGCAGTGCCTAGGCATGGAATAATGGTGCCTAAGCACCGTTTATTCTATCCTGGCAGCCTCAGATGGTACCTAGACACTCTATTTTGGCACCTAAGCTCCGTGTACTCTGTCCTAGCAGCCTCAGATGGCGCCTAAGCGCTATTGCTACTATCTTCCTTCACTTCAATACTTTGACACTATTCAGCCCCTTGCAACTAGTTTTTGACCTCTTTCTAGGATGCTTTGGCTATTGATGTCTTTTAATGAATTGTTTTTCTATATCTTAGATTTTGATAGGCACTTGGATTTAGATAGGTACTTGAAATAACAAAATACAACATATGTGGAGAGAGTTATGGCTAAAATACCAAGATATGTCATACCAGAAAAGTTCAGCCCAGTGCTGACTCTTGAACTCAATTTTTATTATTGAGATCGGAAGAATTGGGTTTTGTGGTAAAGATCGAAGTTATAGATCTATCTCTTTTGTTTCTAATGTTTTAAGAATCAAGTCAAAATGACATTTGAGAATAGAGTTATGATTGAAATACAAACACTGCCATTAGTCACACCACAATTCTTATTTTTCAACATTTCAACCAAGTTTTTGATTTCTTTCCATTTTCTTCTCCTTTTGTCATTACTTACAAGATTTCAAACTAAATACATAAAAAATAAAAAGGTATATGAATTGTTGGTATAAACCAACTTATCAAATACCCCTAAACTTGAAGATCTGCTTATGCTAAAGTATCAAACATGAAATTTCCAATAACAACCCACCTATGAATCAGGTTACAAAGTCAAAAGAGATCTTTTTTTAACATCTCATCTCTAAAGATTAGAAAAATATACCAATTGCACATGTTAACATGCATATTGGTTTCACTTATCTTCATAGTCTTGTGTGTGTGAGTGTGAAAGTAGTAGTTTATCAACTTTCATTTATCATCCAGATAGGTTTACAAAGTTAACTACTCATATTTGATCAACTTTTGAAGTGCTTACCAAACTCCATAGGCTTATTTTTCACACTAGTCTCCACTAATGTAGGTAGAACATAACATCAAAGATTAAAAGTACTTCCAAACCTTGTATTGTGAGGCCTGGGTAATGGTGGGAAAATATAAAAAATTATAGCTAAAAATTACATATTTTACACAATTATACTTGAACCTTTATGAATGAGCACCAATTGTTTTTATCAATCCCTTCATTTTTCACTATTGAGCATCCCATTTTTTTTCTTTTTGATCTTAGATTATCCCCAACTTTTTTTTTTGTATGCAATGATTATACACCTCAATTCAAAATCTCTTTCATTTTCCACTTTTTTCAATATTTTCTTCTCTTTGTTTGTTCTCTCTCTCTCTCTCTCTCTCTCTCTCTTTGAGTATAACAATTTATTCAAGAATGATTGTGTAAATGAGAAGAAAAAGGGTAAAATATGGGATTTATTTTTTCATAAAGCTCGATAATGTGTATAGGTTGTCCAAAGAATTGTTTCAACAAGTTCAGGAGGGGACACTAGGGAATAATTCAAGTATAGGTTGCCTTCAAATGGTCAAACAGTCCAAAAATGGCCTAAATTATCTCCCTAATGTTATGCCACCTAAGATTTCGCATCGACTAGTGATCAAACAAGTTCTAGAGATTGGTAGATCATTTAGAAAATAATTAGACCTTATAAACTGTCTCTAAATAATTAAATGTAACTCAAAAAACTACTTAGTGCATCAAAATTCGCAAGACCTCATAAAGTAAATAAAATAAAATTTTGATGTTTAGACACGTAAACAAACATACATATTCTAATATTTACTTTTTTTTCTTCAAACATGTACATAGTTTATCACCAAACTTTTCAAGTAATAAACAATAATCCTAGACTCTTGAACTCCCCCCAAACTTAATATAAACATTGTCCTAAATAATTGAAATAATTGTAAAATAAGGGGATTTCTTGAAATTGGGTTTGTCCTTTAACCTGCAAAAATGTGTAAAATATCAAGGAACAATCATCATGATATGAAACAAAACAAGAATAACAAGAATAACAAAAATAGGTTGTCTCCCAAGAAGCGCTTTATTTGAAGTTTTTAGTTAGACCAAAATCGAATACTTTAAATTGCTTCTCCAAGTGGAAGATTAGACATCTTTCAAATTTCATTGTCATAATAATATTTCAATCTCTATCCATTGACACAAAATAATATGCCATCCTTACCTTTCTGCTTAATCACCTAAATAGAAATATCTTGTTGATAATAAAGGGACCGGACAATCTAGATTTCAATTTTCTCGAAAAAAGTTTTAATCTAGAATTGAAAAACAACACAAGTTGTCCAAGTTGAAATTCCCTTCTCAAGATCATTTTATCATGCCATTGTTTTGTTTTTTTCTTTATAGATTTTAACATTTTTATAAGGGCATCAAGCTTAAATTCCTCCATTTCATTGAGTTGCAACAATTTTTTTCTCCTATTGCCTTTGTATCAAAATTTAATTCTTGTATAGCCTAATATGCTCTATATTCTAGCTCAATGGGGAGGCAACAACCTTTTTCATAAATTAATTGATAAGGAGACATACTTGTAGGAGTTTTATATATTATGCAGTATGCCCATAATGTATCATCAAGCTTATGTGCCGAATCCTTTCGATTAACACTTACTATTTTTCCAAGGATTTGCTTCACTTCTCGATTTAAGATTTTGACTTGTCCATTTGATTGAAGATGGTATCCAAGAGCTACCTTGTGTCTTATACCATACTTAACCAAAAGGTTATTAAACATTTTATTGCAAAAATGAGAACCTTAGTGAATATATGTTTGTGCAAGAATTTAAGCACTACCTTGGCATCATTCGTAGGTGTGGCAATGGCTTCTATCCACTTGGAGATATAATCCACAGTGATTGTTCAACTTCGGCCATTTGATAAAGGAAATGGTCCCATGAAGTCAATCCCCCAAATATCAAATAGTTCAACTTCCATCATGTTGGTAAAAGGAAACTTATGGCGTCTAGTAATTGTTCCAGCCCTTTGACACCAGTCACATGTCTACACAAAAGAATAACAGTCCTTAAATAAAGTTGGCCAATAAAAATCATATTGTAATAACTTAAAAGTTGTCCATGTAAGTCCAAAATAACTACCACATGGGAATAACTGACTATGCTTCAGAATTTCATTTGTTTCCTCCATTGGAATGTATCTCCAAATCACAGAATCTGAACACCTTTTGAAGAGCAAGGGATCATCCCATAGATATGATTTCACATCATGTAAGAATTTTTTCTTTTGATGATATGTGAGGTCCGGAGGCAATAATCTACGTGCAGGATAATTCACAAAATCTGTATACCAAAGTAAATTATATTTGATTGCCAAAATAAACTCATTTGGAAAAAATTCTTTAACTGGTTCTTCAAAGTTTTTATTTTTCTGTTTCAACCTCGATAAGTGATCCGCCACCATATTTTCACTTTCGTTCTTATCTTTGATTTCAAGATCAAATTCTTAAAGAAGGAGTAGCCATTGGATTATCTTTGGTTTTGCATCCTTTTTGGCAAATAGCAGCATGATCGATATACACTATCACCTTGGTACCTACAAAATAAGCACGAAATTTATCAAATGCAAAAACAACAGCTAACAACTTTTTTTCAATGATGGTGTAATTTTTTTGGGCATCATCAAATGTTCGTCTTGTATGGTAAATGACCCTAAAAAATTTATCTCTTCTTTGTCCTAATACTGCTCCAACTGTATAATCACTAGCATCATACATAAGCTCAAATAGTTGGGTCCAATCCAACACCACCATAATAGGAGCTAAAATGAAAGCCTTCTTGATATGATCAAAGGCCTGTAGATAATCAACATTAAAATCAAATGGCTTATCTTTTTTCAAAAGGCTGCACAAAGGTTTTACAATTTTTTAAAAATCTTTAATGAATCTTCTATAAAATTTGGCATGCCCCAAAAAACTACAAATAGCTTCCACATTGACTAGTGGTGGAGGTTTTTCAATAGCAATAATTTTTACTCAATCTACCTCAAGTCCTTTGGAGGACATTCGGTGACCTAAAACAATACCTTCTTTTACCATAAAATGGCATTTTTCCAAATTTAAAACAAGGTTAGTCTTCTCACATCTCTACAAAACAAGAGAAAGATTATGTAGACATATATCAAATGATGAGCCAAATACTGAAAAATCATCCGTAAATAATTCTATTTTTTTCTCCACCATATCATGAAAAATTGCCATCATGTATTTTAAAATGTGGCTGGGGCATTACATAATCCAAATGGCATTTTTCGAAAAGCAAAAGTATCATGAAGGCATGTGAATGTTGTTTTCTCTTAATCATCAAGTGCTATGATAATTTGATTGTACCACGCATAACCATCAAGAAAATAATAGTATTGATACCAGGCAAGTCGGTCTAACATTTTATCAATAAATAGGAGGGAAAGTGGTCTTTACAAGTAGCTTTGTTGAGTTTTCTATAATCAATACATACTTGCCAACCTGTGACTATCTTTTGGGTATCAATTCATTATTATCATTTTGAATTATGGTCATGCCACCCTTTTTTGGAACTACTTCTACCGGACTCACCTAAGAACTATCTAAAATTGCTTAAATAATTATAATTCTAGCATTCAACCATTTCAAAACTTCATTTCTTACAACCTCTTTTATTGCAGGATTTAGTCTGCATTGATGTTCAATAGATGGTTTGTAAGATACTTCTATTAAGATTTTATGCATGATAATTGAAGGACTAATACCTTTTAAATCAAAAATTGACCAACCAATAGCAGATTTATGCTCTCTTAAAAAATGAAGTAATTTCTCAACCTCTAAAAGAGATAGGGATACTAAAATAATTACCAGATATGTATTATTAGCATCTAGAAATTCAATTCATATCACAAATGCTCGAAAAGTGCTTTCAACTTATGTGATATTATTTGTTCCTTGATTGTGGTATCTTAGAATATTTCCTTGTATTTATCTTTTTTCAACTCCACCTTTCTTGATTCAAGAAACAACAAGTAATGTATTAAATCCTCATTATCAGTATCATGGTTATTACCTTGTATTATGGAATGAACAATGCATCACTCTAAAGGTTCGATAGCAATTTGTTTGTGAAATGATCATGTAAGTTAGTTTCTAATATTTCAATCCTATTACAAGTATGTGGTTCCTCTTGAACTTCAATATACGATAAACGTTAAACATCACTTCATCCTCATTAACTCTTAGAGTTAATTCACCGTGTTGCACATCAATCGAAACACACTTCGTAGCAAAGAATGGTCAACTAAGAATTAAAGGAATTTCTTGGTCTTCCTCCGCATCTAACACCACAAAATATGTAGAAAATATAAATTTATCCACTTTTACCAATACATCTTCAACAACTCCTTTTGGATATGTGATAAACCTATTCGCCAATTGCAAGGTGATAGTGGATGGTTTGACTTCTCTAATTCCTAATTTCCTAAAAATAGAAAGTGGCATCAAATTAATACTTGCTTCAAGATCACATAATGCTTTATCAAAAAACGATCCTCCTATGGTACTATTTTTGGGAAAGCATTTTTTGGAAAATGGCACTACACTCCTCTGTGGGATTCATAGTTTTAAATTCCACTAATCGTCTTTTTCTTGACATCACATCTTTCATGAACTTAGCATAGTTGGGCATTTGCTCAAGAGCATCTTCAAAATGAATGTTGATATGAATTTTCTTGAAGATTTCCAAAAATTTTGCAAATTGTGAATCAATCTTTTTCTTTTGAAATCTTTGTGGAAAATGAATGGGAACATTAAATTTAGGAAAAGTTTCAAAATTAAGAGTAGATTTTAGCTTCTCAGCTCCTATTTGTTCATTTGATTGCATTTCTTCCTTCTTTGGTTATTCCTCAATAGTACTTTCACTTGAAGTGCTTGTCATTAGCTCATCAACTTTTGAACTTTTCATTTTTGGCCCCTTGATTTTGGTTCCACTTCAAAGTTGGATAGCTTTGCAATGCTCCATTGGATTGATTTTTGTGTTACTTGGAAAGTTTTCTTTATATTTTTTAACATTAATTTTAGTAGCAAGCTATCCAATTTGAGTCTCCATTAATTTGATTTGAGCTCATAAACTTGAAGCTAGTTGCCCCAATTGAGTCTCAATATTGTCTATCTTCGCTTCATCCTTGTTCAATTGGACTCTTGTCTCGCCAATGAAAGTACTTAGCAAATTCTACAATGATGCCTTTTTCTTACTTACTTGAGGGTTGGGATTTGGTGGATTGTTGTAACCCAATGGGGGTTGAAGCACATTTTGATTGTTGGTATAGGAAAAACTCTCATGATTTCTAAGCCCCGAATGGTAGTTAGTAGGTAATTGATTTTTTCTAAAATTGAAATTACAGTTATTGATAAAGTTTACCTACTCATTTTCTTTGATTTTCATAAATGAAGTGTTAATGGATGGCATAGAATTCATTCCTTGAGAAGCTCCATTAGAAGTCCAAGCTGCAAATTGGTTAGAAAGAGTAGAAACTTGTGCAACTAATTGTGTAAATAAATCTACCTCAAAAAGTCTAGCAACCTTTTTAATTGAACATCTCTCAGAAGGCCATTAATAGCTAATAGTAGCCATCTCCTCAAGCAAAATATGGGCTTTGTCTGTGGTCTTAGACATTAAAGTCCCACTTACGGCAGCATCTACTATAGTTTCGAGTTTTTCTATTCAAACCATTGTAGAAGTATTGTACCTGCTGCCAATCCTCATAACCATGTTGAGGACACCTTCTTAGAAAATCCTTAAACCTCTCCCAAGCTTCATATAATGGCTCAAAATCTTGTTGGCAGAATTGAGCTATCTCACTCTTAAGTTGAAGTGTCTTGCTTGGTGGAAAGTATTTAACAAGAAATTTTTGCGTCAAGTCATTTCAACTCAGTATGCTACTTGGTGCAAAAGATTATAACCATAGCCTAGCTTTGTCCCAATGTGAGAATAGAAATAAGTGAAGTCTAATGGCATCGTCGGGCACTCCATTTATTTTGATGGTGTCACACATCTCCAAAAATATGGCTAAGTGTGCATTAGGATCCTCCAACACACTTCTTCCAAATTGATTTTGTTGCACATGCTAATGAGAGCTGGTTTAAGCTCGAAATTGTTGGCATTGATCGATTGTCGAACTATCCCAAAGTAGTTTTGTTCATGGTTGGTTGAAAATAGTCCTAGATAGCTCGTTGTGGTGGTGGTTATTGCAATAGAAGATTAGCATAATGTAACACCCACTACTCAACAACTAGATATATAGTATAATTTAACATGATAGAGCTTGTGTATACGTGCGATATATTTTTTTTTTATAACTCTTTAAGAAAAGATAAATCACTTCTTACATGCACAACCCTTTTTAAAATACTTTCTCACACATGTCATGTATATAGCAAGATCAGTATTTATATAAAAGCACAATACCCACAACAACCACAATATTTACATACTTGTTTACATTAAGATTTTAAAAGCGAAATATATTACCAATCTAAAAATATAATATAACAGACTCAAAATATAGCAAGCCAACAAAATAGCCCAATAGGTCATCATCCATATACACACTCCTTCAGACACCTGCAGGAGCTCCAACAGCCGCCCAGCTAGTAAAAGATGCTTCAAGCGTCGTCGTACTCACCTACAATGCATAAACTATATGAGCTAATGCTCAACAAATAAAGATTATGCATGTCAAAGAATAATCCACAATATCAAGTCATGCATCTCAAAATTCTATGCCCACAATGCAATTCTATGCATTAAATATTTCTCTCAAAATCATTTCTTTCTTAGGCCCCTGACCAATGCTACTATCCCATGCACCGAAAAAAAGCTCTGTACATTGTCATAATCCAATGGCTAATAATCATATAAGCATGCAAATCCATGCATACTCATACGCATGCAAATCCATTCAAATCTATACACGCGAACCTGCAAATACATGCATGCTTGAGTGCACTAATAGTGGTCAGCAAAATATTTTCCTTTCTCAGAATCATGCCGTGCAATGCAAGATTTATCACAATACTCGTAAATGATGCATGCACATGCCAACACCCATGTATGTATGCTCAATAGAGAACCCTCTACTATGCACATATGATTTATGATATTACATATAAATCACACCAATCTTCTCCTTTTAACTCATCTCAATGATTCATTCTCCAAAAAAACCTAAAATCCCTCCTCTTTTCATGACTTTTTTCCCTTTTTCTCCCCACCAATCTAGTGTATCCCACTAGAGCATCACATGGGTAATGATGTATAGGTGTATCTAATGTGTATATCTCATAAAAATATCAAAATGCATGATCCATTATCACTTGTTGAGAAAAAAGCACATCAACATCTTTTTTTTTTAGCAGGGCAGTGCTTAGGCACAGAATAACAACACTTAGGCACCGTGTATTCTATCCTGGCAGCCTCATATGGTGCCTAGGTGCTCTGTTTTGGCACTTAGGCACCGTTGCTACTATTTTTTTCTCCTTCGCTTCAGTACCTTGACACTATTTAGCCCTTTACAACTGGTTTTTGACCTCTTTCTAGGATGAATTAGCTTTTAACATCTGCTAATAAATTATATCTCTATGTCTTATATTTCCATAGGCACTTAAGTTAATTAAATATGATATCTATGGAGAGAGTTATTCCTAAAATACCAAGATATATCATTCCAAAAACATTTAGCCCAGTGTTGACTCTTGAACTCAATTTTTCTCATTGAGATCGACAAAAATGGATTCTATGGAAACCATTGAAGTTATAGAT
Organism: Paulownia fortunei; assembly: GCA_019321725.1. Lineage (NCBI taxonomy): Eukaryota > Viridiplantae > Streptophyta > Magnoliopsida > Lamiales > Paulowniaceae > Paulownia > Paulownia fortunei. Next base: position 15,542,045 of record CM033108.1, read on the forward strand.
CTATCTCGTGGCTTTCCAATGGTTTAAAAATTAAGTCACAATGATAATTGAGCAAAGAGTTATGATTGAAATACAAAACCTGTCATCAGTTGCACCACAATTCAAATTCTTCAACATTTCAACCAAGTTTTTTATTTCTTTCTATTTTATTCTCCTTTTGTCATTACCTACAAGATTTCAAACTAACTGCATAAAAAGTAACAAAAACACTTGAAAACAAACCAAATGTTAATAAAAAGGTATATGAATTATTGGTATAAAACCAACTTATCACTTGCTAATGGAAATAATATTAAACCGAATGTCAGGAATATGTCTGACATCTTTGAGTAGGAGTCTACATTCTGTATTAGTGTGTAGGATGATATTCCCCATGCCAGCAACTTCCGTCACACCATGATTAGCCATTCTGACTTTGCCAAAGTTGCCACTAATGTATGATGTGAACACATCATAATGTGGGTAATATGATATGAAGCTCCTGAATCAATAATCCTGTCTGTCTGTTGTCATGATGAGTCGATACAAGCATCATCATCAATTGCAACAGTGGTAGTATCTTTGTCATCTTTCTTGTTTTCATTATTTCCATTTTATTAATCTCTTTTATTCTTTCTGCAATCTATCTTATAGTAGTTTGGACCACCATGATACCGGCATTTGAAATCCTTGTTGGACTTGGACTTCCCTCTTGATTTGTCTCTCCAATTTAGAGGACCTCTATTCTTGTTCCTTCCTTATTTATCAGCATTTTTTGCTGCTAAACCTTTTGACTCAAAAGAATGTTATCGCTCATTTCTTCTAGATTATTCATTAAGAAGATAATATGTGACCATTTGCAAGTTCAGTGCTACTACATTTGGAGCTTAATTACTGTCTGACACTACAAGTGTGTCCCAATTATCAAGCAACAAGTTAAGTAGAAATAAAGCAACCACTTCATCATCAAACAGTATCTTTATATTGATGGATTGATTGTGCTCCATCATATATTCACCTTCTTAGTACCTAAGTCGAATAATTTTTTTAATAATAGAAGATTTGTTCAAGACATTTTTCCTCTCAAGCATGACCTCCATTTTCTTCACAGTATATCAGCATTTTCCTCATTTGCAAAATAATGGAATATACTATACTCAAGAAAGTGTTGAATATACCCACTGTCTTCCTATGGAGAATATTCCATTCATCATCACTCATTTCTTAATATTTTTGTTTACTCATTTATTTCTTTCGACCGATATTCAAAATAAAATATATAGCAGTACCTTGAAATGTTTTTATCTTAAATAACTAAGTATTTAATTAATATTTTTATTTATAAAAATACCTTCTAATATTTTAGGTATTAAATAATATAATTATTGTAGTAAATTTATATTAATCAAATGCAATGCATGTGCTTCTTACTAGTATGATTAAAAAGTATCTATTTTAAGAGTTGAGGGACAAGTGTTACTTGAGTCATTGTTCAAACAACAAAGTGCCTACTTTAAAAGTTGAGAGGGTTAGAGTGACATGAAGTGTACATAGGTTGTCACTCAATATTAACATTTAGTAATACATGTGCAGAGTTGAAAAATAAACTAAATTATTTTATACTAGACTCAAGATTGATCGTTAAAAACTCATTTGAGGTCAGTTTGTTAAACATAATAAATTAAATTTGAACACATTTTTTCATTCGATAAGATTTGAAACTCGGCTTAAACTTGACTCAATAAATAAAAGTTAATAGATTATGTGCAAAAATATTAAACTATTCGAGCTCGCTCGTATTTGACTAAATTAAAGTTCGTTCAAGTTTGATTCTATTAACATCAAACTAAGTTCAAACATAATTTTTGAAACTCAATACAAATTCAAATAAACCTGGATAGAAACATGTTCGACTCAATTTGTTTACCCCGCTTCACATGTATAATGACATATAATAATGAAAAAAAATTGCCAGAATTATTGTGGGTGTCAATATTGTGTTGCTGTTGAGTTTTCACTAAATAGAACGTCATTGGTTGTCAACAAGAATAATTTACATACAATTATTATCACTATTAAATTTATGAAAAGAAATGTTGTAAGAAAACTAATTATTATCACTTAATACATATGATTGGTAACAATTTTAATATTATTATTTTATATTTTATCATTAATATTATTTTTTCTTACCATGATAATGATCAATTTGAAATAAAATTTTTAGTAGGATGATTTATTTTTCATTCCAACCAACAAATAATAGTAAAAGGTGGCTAGTTCAAAGACAACAACTACAGCTGTGTGTCAAGACTTACTCAAATAACAATCCAAAGCAGAACTTCAATCAATATTTTAAAATTAAATAAAATAGGAACCCTTCAATATTGAACAAACTTATATATCATAGACTGTGATATGACCATGCAGGCTTTACAAATATTTAGATTAGCTGAACATGTAGCAAAACCGAATCCGATATTGTAAGAGATTACTCGATGAAAGTCCAAAAAAGAGCAACACATTGGAGACTAAGAGAGTGTCAATTTTCCCAAGAGAAGGGTTGCATGGGGCAATCGATTTCCTCCAAGAAGTTCCATAAATGGGGAATGAAGGTGGATATAGATCAAATTATTAACTAGACCAACAATTTTGGGGAATCAATTTTGACAGTTTAATAATTTCTTAAAATTTGAGAGTTCTCCTTATAATTTTCCGCAATCTGGGAACATGAATGATAGTTCCCAGATTTTCATTTTACCATAAGAAAATTATAGAAATCTATATTCACCGTTGTTGTAGTTGCAGCAATAATTTTTGACGTGCAATTTTGTGAAACTCGATACAATGATAATGTTGTGTCGTGATTTGCTAATAGTCTTGAATCTCAACAGGCACTGCACTGGTAAATTTGACATTATTTTTGTGACAATGTCCTCGCCTTACTGCGAATGATACATTGCTGCTGTGGTTCTCAATTTTGGTTGTCCCAAACAGAAGAAGAAAGAAAGAGAGAATAGGCGATATGGTGGCAACTAAAGGATTTGGGCAATCTTTGATGTGATATGGCAATCTATAGTGATTTTGATTTGTGAGAGTTAGGGATGGAGGGTAAGTTTGGAATAGATTTGTTAGATGCCTGTCGGTCAATAAGAAAGTGATCCCCCCATCCCTCCGCCCCGCCTCAATTTAGGGCCCGCTCTACCCTATCTTGGACTCAAAACTTGATGGGTCTAATCCACATGTACCCGCCAATCCGCTAAGAATAAAATTTGAAGATTTTTAGGTTTATATAGTATAGTTAGTTTTTATCTTTGTATGACTATTGAGTTTTAATATTCTTGACTTGGTACTAATGATATATTTCATTTGTTTATATTTTTTTTTCTAATTACTAGAAGGCAACAATAGTCTAATTTATAGAAAATGAACATAATTAAATTATATGTCACACTATTTTGAAATATTTTATATATCTTGTTTTCTTCAATTTTAATATAGTTTATTCGTAATGGATTTTGTATTGGGTTGTATTATAAGTCAACTATAATGTTTTTGAGTTGAAACTAAAATTAAAAAATAATTTTGAAATAATTTTTGAATTGATATAATAATATTGCAACGTGCATGGTCACTCAATTCAAAAATCAATAAGGATAAACTAATTAGTAATGATATAATTATTTTATGGTAAATCATAATAATACGAGGTGGGACTGGTCCACAAAGACCCATCACGCTTCTCAAATATATCCGAGTTTATAATTCGTACCTGTTTAGAGACCAGTTTGGACCCGCCCCAATTATAAAAAATATAAAAAATTAACAAATGGATCTCAAAACAAGTTTGAGATTTAAAAAGACTTAGATAAGATGTGAATATAACTCATTAAAATATTATGCATATATATTTTTATTTATTATGTATGTATTTATATGATGTATATTTATATATATTAAATATATACATGTTATACATATAGTAAAATATAAATCTAATACTCTTTTAATAACAATATAAAATTAATAAATAATTATGCTAGTATATGTAAAAGTAATAAATATGTTTAAAAATTTTAATTTTCTAATAATTAATTTTTTATTAGCATGTTTAGAAATTATGGTCACATTGTTTATAAAAAATATTTTTTTAATATTTTTAAAAGAATAAAACAAGTTTACCGATACAATCCGATGGATTTCAAGTTCAAAGCGGGTTTGTGTACATGTTTAAAAAATCTTGATGGGTCGAATCTCGAATTTTGTCCAACGCTTTTGCTATGATTAGAAGTTTACTCCTAACTTATTAGGAATAGTTAAACCCATACAGGAAGAAAGGAATGGTTAATCCATACCTTTAAAAGTGGAGTTTCCTATGGGAATGAATATCCCTACCACTAAATTATACCAATTATGTAAATGGGAATGAACTTGGGAACATCTACTCTATTCCCGCATACCTATCATGCTATAGGATTTATAGTATGTGACTCTAAAGCTTAAGGGGTGGGAGCCCGCAACCAATACTTTGGTATAATAGATTTCACTAGCAACGTCTTCGTATTCATCATTACTTTGCAAAAATGGTTAACTCAAATTGTTAGAGCAGTTCATGATATTCACTTATTAACTATTGTGGGATGTCACAAACACCTTATATTTGACTTGCGTTGTTCTTATTGCATTCCTTCCACACTCCAGGACCACCCTGAATACACATCCGACCGAACCTCTCATATCGATAGTACCCTGGAATGTTTTCCTTACTTAACTACCTTATCTGTTCATAAAAATATATCTTCTTCTCCATGGAATATGGGGATTATTTATGTCTTATTTACATCTTTAATAAAAACTTTTTTTATATCTAAATTTTCCCTCATGACCCCAACAATGTCCCTCCTAACTTGTTGCTATTTTTTTATGTTTTGCAAATTAGAGGTAAAGTCATGGGTTGGAGGCGTAAACATAAGTGTAAAAGGTAAATTTATTTGATGCCTAATTTTCAACTGCATATGAAATAATATCATATATAAATTAATAAAATAACACGATGAAAACTATAATGAATTAGAATTTATTTATTAATCAAAATTAAATAATTCTATAGATGTGAGTCCATTTATATAGTAATATTTGTAATTTGATTCAAATAAAAAACAACCATAAACATTCCTAATTTTATATTTTTTCATAACTCAGAAGGATTATTATTAGGTAGATATCATACCTCGTTGCAGAATTTAACCTAATATTTTACAGCCCTCACTACTTACAAAAGCCTTGTGTACTCTAGGCATGTTTTTGTGGTCTGCAAATCCCTCCTACATCGGGTTGTCAATTGAATTGGACCTACCCAAAATTTTATTATTTGGTCCACTTATATTTGAGTCGAGCTAAATTAAGTGTGAGAAGGAGTAGGTTTAATGGTTTAAATTGACCATGATGAAATTATGAGGTCAGTTTGAACTTTTTAAACTCGGCTTAAATAACTTTGAATTTTTTTATATTTTAACTATAATTTTGATTCTCTATAAAGTATTATTATCATATAAACAAATTATTTAGGGATCTACCTATAATAAGTGGTGATTGGTATGCTGAATTGTAATTAGATAAGATGAAATGATAGTCCTTCAATAAGAGAAGAGGGCATATGTCCTCGACGCCGTGCCTCTTTCGGTTCCACCAAAAGATATTACTTCAAAAGCTTATGTGTATTACCTACGTCATGTTGATGACAATCTACAGGCTCGATACAACATGTTGGCATTGATGTCAAATCAGTTGCAGAGGCAGAATGAGGATTAAGATACTACTAATAGGATCCTCCTTCACCTACAAGAGTTGTATAGTGAATGTACTCAGCAGACGAGATATCAGATCTTAAAGGAGCTTTCAGATGTTGTATGACTGAAGGTTCTTCAGTCCAAGACCATGGATTGAAGATGATAGCCTTTGCTGAAAGGCTCGCATCCCTTGGAGACGTTATGGAGAATGAAATCTATATGGACCTTTTACTGCAATCTTTGTTTCCCTCATTTGATACCTTTGTTGTCAATTTTAATATACACAACATGGAGACTAGTCTCCCTAAGCTTGTGAACATATTAAAGTAGGTTAAGTCTACCATGAAAAAAGACAAGCTGGTACTATTTATTAGGTCTTCTTCTAGATCAAAAGCTAAAAAGCCCGAGAGAGGAAAGAAGAAATGAAAGGGTTCCTCCAAATCTAACAAGCTGAAGGCGAAGGGTAATGTCAAGAAGGTTTCTTTTCAAGCTAATGACAAGTGTCATTACTACGACAAACCAGGGCACTGGAAGAGGAACTACAAGGAGTATCTTGCAAGCCTGAAGAGTTGAGGTATATATTTTGTTGAAATTAACCTGTCTGTTAATAATACTTCTTCGATATTAGATACCATTTGTAGCTCACATATCTACAATGATTTGCAGATGATGACAAGAAGTAGAAAACTAGATGGAGGAGAGACAGTCATAAGGATAGGGAATGGAGCAAGAGTTATTATATTAGCTATAAGCACCGTTAATCTAGCTTTTGGGAATGGTTCTGTAATAGTTTTAAATAATTATTTTTTCATTCCAGATATTATTAAGACCATTGTCTCTAGTTTTGGATAGAGAATATTTTATATTTACCATTGAGAATAGAAATTATTCTATTTTCAAATATTCTGGTTTTATCTATTCGGGTTCTATGATAAATTATTTATATATTGTTACTCTCCATAACCCTATTTTCATAATTCAACAAAATAAAAGAAAAATAGATAATCATGGTTCCATGAGCCTATGGCATGCAAGATTAGGGCATATTTTACTTGATCTAAAGAATGAGCAAGAACTACCAATATGTGAATCTTGCCTCAAAAGAAAGATGATCAAATCTCCATTTGTCGGACAAGTGGAGTGAGCCAAACATCTATTGGATTTGATCCATACAGATGTGTGTAGGCCACTAACTATTAATACCTATGGGAACTATAACTACTTCTTAACCTTTACTGATGAACTCTCTAGATATGGTTACTTGTACCTTTTAAGGTACAAGTCTGAAGTATTTGAAAAGTTTAAAGAATTCAGAACTGAAGTAGAAAAACAAACTGGCTTAAGTTTAAAAACTCTTCGATCTGATCAAGGAGATGAATACTTAAGCACAGAGTTTTTTGAATTATTTAAAAGAGAATAGGAATATCTCATAGTAGGCTTCTCCTACTACTCCATAACTTAACGAAGTTGCAGAACACAGGAATCGAACCTTGTTGGGCATGGTTCGATCTATGATGAGCTTCACTACATTACCTCTTTCATTATGGGGGTATGCCTTGGAAATGGTGGCATACCTATTAAATAGGGCGTCATCTAAAGCCATGCCCAAAATACCATATGAAATGTGGTGTGGCAAGACACTTTCATATAAATACCTTAGGGTATGGGGGTATGCTACTTACGTAAAGCAGCAAATGGGAGATAAGTTAGATATGAGATCCAGCTTATGCAAGTTTGTGGGGTATTCAAATAAGTCTATTGGATATTATTTCTACGACGCCTTGGAACAAAAGGTGTTTGTTTTGAGAAATGCCACCTTTCTTGAAAAAGAATTTCTTTTAAGAGAGTAGTGGCAAAGTCGTGGAACTTGAAGAAGTTTACGAATTACATAATGCCCCAACTATTACAGTAGATGACACACCAGCTGATGCTGGGCCCTCTGAAGGAGAACCTCTTCGAAGATCCAAACGGGTCTCAAAGGTACGTAAAAGGTATTGCTTGTTAGAGAACAAAGAAGAGAGACTCCCCTTAGATAATGATTGAAGAAGCTATGGAGAGGCGATGTTTGGAATCGACCCAAAGAAGTGGCAAGAAGCAACATAATTCGAGATAGACTCTATGTACTCCAACAAGGTATGGACCTTGGTGAACCTACTATAGGGAATTATTCCCATTAACTACAAATGGGTCTACAAGTGGAAGCTTGGAGTAGATGGAGAGGTAGCGACCTATAAAGCACGTCTGGTTGCAAAAGGTTATACTCAGAAGTAAGAAATTAATTATGAAAAAACTTTTTCACTAGTGGCGATGCTTAAATCCATCTGAATTCTACTGGTCATATCCGCATATTATGACTATGAGATATGGAAAATGGATGTGAAGACCGCTTTTTTTAATGGAAATATTAAGGAAGAGATCTATATGAAGCAGCCAGAAGGCTTCATATCCAGTAGGAGCGAGCAAAATATTTGTAAGCTCCAGAGATCCATTTATGGACTCAAACAAGCTTTGAGGAGTTGGAACATTTGGTTTGATGAAATAATCAAAACATTTGATTTTCAAAAGAACCTGGATGAACCATGTGTAGTGGGAGTACAGTTATATTTGTTATGCTCCACATTGATAACATCCTACTCATTGGGAATGATGAAGAGATGTTGCAATCAACGAGGACTTGATTATCTAATCAATTTTCCATGAAGGACTTGGGAAATGTATATTTTATCCTAGGGATAAAGATCTATAGAGATAGATCAAGAACGATGATCATACCATTCTAATCTATGTACAAAGATAAAGTGCTAAAAAGGTTTAGCATGGAGGAATCTAAATAAAGATTCCTATCTATGAGTCATGGGGTTTCACTCTCTAAGGTTATGTCTTCCAAGATACCTGAAAAAAGAGAAAGGATAGCTCGGATACCTTATGCTTCAGCAATAGGGACCATAATGTATGCAATGTTGTGTAAAGGTCTGATATTGCACATGCTCTTAGTGTCACGAGCATATATCAGTCCAATCCAGGAGAAGAACATTAGAAAGCCATTAAGATGATCCTTAAGTACTTTAGAAGAATTAAGGATATCTTGCTGATATACGATAATGAAGAACTAAAATTAGAGAGAGATATAGCCTCTAGTTACCAATCTGATATAAACGACTCGAAGTCCATGTCTAGATATATATTCACCCTGAATAGTGGTGTGGTCAATTAGAAGAGTTCTAAGTAAGAGGCAACTACAGACTCTACCGCCAAAGTTGAATATATTGTTGCATCAGAGGTAGCAAAAGAAGTTGTTTAGATAAGAAACTTCATTAAGGGTTGGGTATAGTTCCATCCATTGTTGATCCAGTTATGATTTATTGCAATAACAAGCCCAAGCAAAGGAGCCAAGATCTAAACACATAATGAGACGATATCACTTGATCACAGAGATCATTGGTAGAGGCGACATCATTATGGATCGAGTTGCCTTAGCAAAAAATATAGCAGACCTACTTACTAAGCCCTTAGCATAGAAGATATTCGATGGACATCTTGAGAACATAGGCCTTAGATACAAGGCCAATTGGAGATAGGTCAAGTGAGAGATTGTTAGAGTAGAATGCGTAGCACCCCCAATTAGATTGGGTGTATAGTACTCCTTTTCTTTTGTAAAGATAATCTTATTATGAATAATATTATTAAAAAAGAATTTTCTTTATCTTATCTCTTGTATTTATCTTCATGCACATTAGATAAAGTTCTTAAACCAAATTTAGCTATGGGGCACGGTCGTGCATATGATAGCGATCATGGAACATGCCAATAAAGCTTTGGTCTTAAATAAGTTCCAAGTAGAGGGATTTTTAAGATGGGATATCAAATAGCCTAATAACATTCACGCATACGATGTATGCTTGTAAGATGAGAATGTCGCATTTTATTAGCATTAACATAGAGATGCAAGTGCATGTATGTGGATGCTTGTCAGAGAATAAGTACACTGATTATGACCCACAGAAAATTCTTAGTTGGAGATTTTATCTGTCGAAATAAGAATTTATATGTTGTGATAGTATACGGCTAGTCCTCGGACTTGAGGCATGATGGTAGCCTTGTGTGTATCCTGCAGCACTTTCATATATCTTCTAATTATTTAACAATCACAAAGGGGGTATGTTAGGTATTATACTGGTGTGCATGGAGGTTTTTCAATGGCCAATATAGAGTTCGACACTTGTCTTTTATTTAACAAGGGAATCTTATGTGTTTTCTTAGTTTATGGTTCAAAGAATTTGGCCAAGGCAAAATGAATCTTCATTCATCAGGAATCATTGGAACTTGAAATGAAATCACAGTTATTAAGTTAATTAGGGTTTCGACTTATAATCTATACTCTAGATTCAATCGCGAGATTAGTTATTAAAAGGACCGTACGTGTATGGTACTCGCAACTAAAATAAGTTTATTCGTTATTTCACCTCAAACTAGTTTGCCATAATTACTTGCTAGGTATTTTCATAGATTGTGAGGTTCATGGAATTAAGAAATTACTTCCAAGTGGATTAATTAATTGAAATAATTACTATTTTAAGTTACAAATGTTGTAGGGCCACACATCTTTATGAAAAATAACATTTCTATTTTGGGATTTATCCAATGGTTGAATTAAATAATTAATATTGATTAATTAATTAATTAGAGATTCTGTTTAATGTAATGGTAAAATTAAATTATTCAATTGAACATAATTTGATTAGGAAGCTCAATTGGAGTAAATTATAATTAATTAATTGGATTGATTAATGTAGTATTAAATCAAATAGATTTATTCATAGACTTTTAAGTCCAATCCTAAAAATTAAAGTGGATTACTTAAAAACCAACTAGAAGATGAAAAGTATAATTAAAATAAATATAATTTAATTAATTAATGTATTTATATAATTAAAATAAAATATGATCAATTTTTATGAGATTAAAATCGGCCATTAGAAATTTATTTTATATAGATATATTTTTTGTATATATTTATCTTGATATTATTTGAAGATTTCAAATTAATATCAAGAATTTATGTAGACTAATTTTGATGACTAAGGTAGTCTCAAATAATTCCACATACATTGGAGAGAGAAAAGAGAAGATTTGTTGGAAAATTTAGAATTCTTCTAAAATTAAACTTTGAATTGGTTCAAAATTGACAAACTCTCTAAGAGTTGGAAAAAAGCCAATGTTCAACCCCTATTAATAGGGATGGGCCGAAAATTACTAAAAACATTTTTATGAAAAAATTATTTTATTTGTCTTTCGATTTTCTCTCCAGGAAAAGAAAATAAAAGAAAGAAAAAGAATGGTGTTTTCTTGAGAGCCTTGATTTTGTTGTTATATAAAGAAAACTAGTTTCTTGATATTCTCTTTACATCAAAATTTCAAGAACATAAAGAATCAACCTTTATTTTTCCTAAAAGCTTATTCTTGATCCATCAATTGGGTTAAAGGGTAATTATTACTCCCGATTTAGATTAGAAAATGATTTTTAGGATACTAGCGAATTATTTTAATCGATATTATTTTTCATATCTTGGACCTGATAGAGGGGAGACACTGGGATCCCTGCGAGTCTGATAAGCCAAGAATATAACAATTAATTGTTTCATTCCCTACATTAACCGGATTGCTCGAAAGGTATAATCTGAATTTAATATATATTTTTGATATTCACTTGAATAAGCGCAATCATTATAATCGCTTTTGAATCGAGGGTATGTATTTATTTGATAAATATATATTTTATACAAATATTTAATTTTTCACTACGCATGCCCTTCCAATTATAGCGAACCCAAATAGTAGCACCATGTACTCCAATAAGGTATGGACCTTGGTAAACCCACCATAGGGAATAGTTCTCATTGGCTGTAAATGGGTCTACAAGCGGAAGCTTGGAGTAAATAGAGAGGTAGTGACCTACAAAACATGACTAGTCGTGAAAGGTTATACTTAGAAACAATGAATTGATTATGAGGAAACTTTTTCACTAGTAGTGATGCTCAAATCCATTTGAATACTGCTAGCCATGTCAGCATATTATGATGAGATATAACAAATGGATGTGAATACCACTTTTCTTAATGGAAATATTAAGGAAGAGATCTATATGAGGCAGCCAGAAGGCTTCATATCTAAAGGGAGTGAGCAAAAGATTTACAAACTCTAGAGATCCATTTATGGACTCAAGCAAGCTTTCCAAAGCTGGAACATCTAGTTTGATGAGGCAATCAAATCAATTGATCTCCACAAGACCCCAAATGAACTTTATATCCATAAGCAGGTTAGTGGGAGTGTTGTGATATATGTTGATGATATCCTACTCATTGGGAATGATGTAGGAATGCTGCAGTCAACCAAGACTTGGTTGTCTAACTAGTTGTCCTTTAAGGATTTAGGATAAACATCATTTATTCTTAGAATAAAGATCTATAGAGATATGTCTAGAAAGATGATTGGATTGTCCCAATCCATGTATGTAGGCAAAATGCTAAAAAGGTTTAGCATGGAGGAATCCAAATGAAGATTCTTGGTAATGAGTCATGGTGTTTCTCTCTCAAGGGCTATGTCTCCTAAGACTCCTAAGAAGAGAGGACCGCATACTTATGCATCTGCTATTGGAAGCATATTATATGGTATGCTATGTAAGAGGCCTAATGCCGCATATGCTCTAAGTGTCATGAGCAGATATCAGTCCAATCTAGGTGAGGAACATTGGAAGTCTGGAAAGATGATCCTGAAGTACTTGAAAAGAACTAAGCATATATTTCTTATGTACAGCTTTAAAGAACTGAAACTTGAAGGCTATACTGATTCTAGTTTTTAGTTCGATCTAGTGACTCAAAGTCTATATCTGGATATGTATTCACCATAAATGGTGGTGCGGTCAGATGGAAGAGTTCCAAGCATAAGATGACCACAGATTCTACCATTAAGGCTAGATACATTGCTGCATGTGAAGTTGTTTGGATGAGGAACTTCATCCAAGAGTTGGGTATAGTTCCATCCATTATTGATCCTACATTGATATACTGTGATAACAACAGAGCTATGGCACAAGCAAAAGAGCAAAAATACCATCAAAGATCCAAGCACATCATGAGGCGATACCATCTGATTAGAGAGATCGTTGGTAGAGTTGACATTATAGTGGATAGAGTCGCTTCAGTAGAAAATATAGCAGACCCATTGACCAAACCCCTAGCATAAAAGGTATTCGATGGACATCTTAAGAAGATGGGCCTGAAGTACATGGGCAATTAGTACAAGGGCAAATGGGAGATAATTAGAGTAGTGCCCGATGCGTTAATTAGATTGGGCATCTTTTATACTCTTGTATTCATAAAAATAATCTTTTTCAAATCATATTAATAAAATAGGCAAAAAAATTTATCTTTAATTGTATTTAGTAATTAGATAAAGTACCTACATTTGATCTACATCTTCGATAGTTTTGGAGTATTTGTCAAGAGTGCAGCCGAGATTGCGCTAATACGATATAGTTGCCCGCATTAACATGCCACACAACTCATAACACATTTGTTAATATCTGGTCTATTCTTGTAGAAGTCATCATAGAAGGCAACATAAGACTTTTCATCTTTGTCATTTATTTGATCTATTTGTGCTAAAGATGTTTTAGACATTGCTATCAATAATTCCTATTATGATGAAAAATTGTGCAGATTTTTGCTCCCTTGTTTTTTTTTGTTTTTGGTAATTTTTCAAGTTACTAGTAATTTTTTTTATAGTGAGGGTCTGAAACCTCATTGTCAATGTTGGAAATTGGATTGGGTTTAGGACCTTTAATCCAATTGGCATCCATATTTGAGTTGGATGTTGTCTCTATAATTTAGGTAAATTGGGTTTCCTAGTGGGACTGTGATTCTTCCTTGTGTAGGAAAACATATATCTTTTATCTCCATCCAATAGAACGTATGAGTGAACATAGTTCTCCTAATACACTATCTCTATAATTCTCTCAATTCTTTTTCTCTCTCAGTCTTTCCTTGGAGCATCACTATAAATATCAAATGATTTGAGGTATGTAATTAAGTGAATAACTTTGTGTGTAATTAAGTGAATAACTCTAGTAGTTATTCACTACCAATGAGAAAAGTAAGTTTGTGGTTCGATCAAAAGGAGTCTGGTAGACAAGTTTGATTTGTGATACGTAGATCGATAATTTATTGCGTATAGGTATACCCGATCCACTTATATACTTTTATATATGAATATTGATTCATATTGTTTGGCATTTGCTAATAGTGGTATCAGAGCTAATAGGGTTCGTTCTCGCCATTTTGAATGATTGAATTCATGAATATGATTTTATGCTTAAAAAAAATATTTTTTTAGAGAAAATCATAAAATTTTCACCATATTTAGATCTTAATACATGAATCATATGGTTAAAATTTGGTGAAAAATGGATGATCGGTTTGAGAAAAATTTTATTATTAGTTTGAGATCATTTTTTTTGGGCTCAAAATCGAACATGTTTTTGATATTTTTGTTATGAAATTTTTATGTTATGTTCTAGAGCATGAAAATAGGTTCAAAATGATATAAGATTAATAGAAAATGCAATTAAAATGAATGAAATATGATTTTTTTTAAGTTTTAGCTGGAAATTAAAATTTGTCGAAAAAACATCGCTGGTACTGAAGGTCTGCCGAACGCAGACATGGCAGACGATGAGCTGGTGGCTAGCTGAAGTATGTTGGATACCATGTTGGTAAGGGTGCATTTGGCAGCAACCTTTAACACCAGGTTGATGGTTGTATTAGGAAAGTAAAATACCCCTAGACTACTCTACTTTTTCTTAAGTAATTAGCTGCTACATATAGATAACAATTTTGTACTACTTTTTTAAAGATTTTTTGATGTGAATTAATATTATTTTTGACCCTTTAAAAAATATGATTTAGAATTTGTTGGATTAATTTCAATAGAAATTAATAATAATATTTTTTGCGCATAATAGTGCATGCAAAAATATTTTTATGGGTCAAATTTTTAATGCCAAAATACTTTTTGGGCATTAAAGTGCATGCAAAAATATTTCTACATATTAAGATGCATGCAAAAATATTTTTATATAATTAATATATTCTACATGAGTTACATGCTTTATTAATTATATTTTTTTATGTAATTATGATGTAATTTAAATTTATTTGATGCGATATGAATTGATATATGTTGTGAATGATTGGATACTAATATTTGGGTGCTCATGTAAATTGAGTGTTTATTATTTTATATTATTGTATATTTTTATAGGAGATAATTTGTAGTGGTGGTTGTAATTCGATATCCCTAATTTTCAAGGCATGTATATATTAGGCCATTTTTGGGAGGCTATGTATATTAATTTTAGGGGGATATTTTTTATTTTACTATCATGGGTCAAAATTATCTCAACATGATGTACCAAATATCAATGTCGCCCATATAGGGCTGATATTTTATTATTCATATAGCATATTTGAGATTATACCCCTTTTGAGTTCTAAGTAATCCAAGCACAAAGTCTATTGTAATGTGCTCCTATTTTCACTCTAGAATCAACAAAGGCTTTAACAACCCTTGCCACCAATAATGTTGTTATACGTCCTTATACATTTTTGTGCTACCTGGATGTACCGAGTAGGGAGTAGTATGAGCTTCTTCTAAAATATCTCCTTTCATGGCCTTATCAAACAACACACATAATCTTCTTTTATATCGAATAATTTCATCATCGATAATAGAGTCTGGCCTCTTTCCAGTATCAGTCTTTCTTTTCAATCTATACAATTGCATATCCATCTTTTGACATTCTCTAACTCTATCTTGAAGTGCAAGTCTTAACACTAAGGCTGACAACAAACACTTTTTCCCTTTAGATATAATTTTAAGCTCTAATCTCTAGAAATCCAGTAATATTGACTTTTGTATATCAAAAAGTGAAGACGTAGATTTTCTGCTCAATGAATCTACAACCACATTTGGATGATAGTTAATCCCGCAATCATAATCCTTCACAAGTTCTAACCATCTTCTTTGTCTCATCTTCAGTTCATTTTGGGTAAAGAAGTACTTCAAATTTTTTTGATCTGTATAAATCTCACACTTCTCACCATACAATTAATGTCTACAGATTTTCAAAGCAAAAATCCTAGCAGCATGTTCCAAATCATGGGTTGGTTAATTCTTTTCATATTCCTTCAATTGCTTTGATGTAGCCTTCCCATTTTGCATCAAAACAACACCCAAACTATTTTTTGAGGCATCGCTATACACCATGAATCCACCAATTCCTATTAGAATGGTAAGAACATGAGATGTAGTCAATTTATATTTCAGTTCTTGAAAACTTCTTTCATAAGCATTGGTCCACAAGAACTTCACATTTTTTCTTGTCAGCATTGTCAATGGAGTTGCTATCTTTGAAAACCCCTAAACAAATCATCGATAGTACCTTGCTAATCCCAAGAAACTCCTTACTTCTGATATATTTATTGGTATTGACCACTTAATGACAGCTTCTACATTGCCTGGATCAATAGAAATACTATTCTTAGATACTACATGACCTACGAATACCACTTGCTCAAGCAAAAAATTTGCACTTTTTGAATTTATCATACAACTACTTTTCCTTAAGAACTTGCAACATAATCTTCAAATGTTCCTTGCGCTTTTCTTTATCACGTTAATAAATTAGGATATCATCAATAAACACAATCACAAATTTATTGAGATATTGCTTGAACACCCTATTCATTAGATCCATAAAAGCGGCAGGGGCAATGGTTAAACCGAAGGGCATCACTAGAAATTTATAATGTCTATACCTTGTTCGGAATGTAGTCTTTTATATGTCTTCTTCATTGATCTTCAATTGATGATACCCCGAGCACAAATCAATCTTAGAAAATACTGATGCCCCCTGCAATTGATCAACCAAATAATCTATTCTTGAAAGTAGATACTTAATGTTGATTGTTACTTTATTCAACTCCCTATAATCAATGCACAATTGCAATGTACCAACCTTCTTTTTCACAAACAACATAGGTGCTCCCTAAGGAGCATAACTAGGGCAAATAAAGCAATTCTTGCAATTAAATTTTTATCTCTTTCAATTCTGTTAGTGCTATTCGATATGGTGCTTTAGAAATAGGGGTGGTCCCTAGCATAATATCAATCACAAATTCCATCTCTCAATCCAGTGGTAGTCCTGATAAATTATCTGGAAATGCCTTAGAAATTCTTGAACCATATCTACATTTTCTGACTTCAATTATGCTTTGACCAAAGTATCAAGAACACTTGCCAAATATCCTACATAACCTTTATTCAACATCTTTTGAGCTTTCAAAGTAGTTATAATTGGTAAAGATAGTGAGAATGAGATACCACTAAACACAAACTGTTCTTCCACAAGTAGCTGAAAAATCACAATCTTCTTGTTACAATCAATTATTACATGATATTTGGTAAGCCAATCCATACCTAGAATAACCTCAAAATTTAGCATTGATAAAATAACGAGATCTGCATAGAAAGTTCTATCACTAATCTGAATAGAACAAACCCTTGAAATTTGATTGGAATCTAATTCTTCCCCGAATGGAACAATCACACTGTACCTTACGTTTAATAAATCTAGCATAATGGCCAATTGCATGTGATGCAAATGAATGCGTAGATCCAAAATCTATCAATGAAATTGTAGGTATTCCAGAAATTAAAATAGTACCTATGACTACAGAAGCATCAGCATCAACTTGTTCTTGTGCCATTACATATACTCTCCCCTGCACTGCTGGGCAATCCTTTGCTATATGTCCAGACTTTTTACCCTTAAAGCAATAGTTAGTACTGCTAAAGCATTCCCCAAAATGATTCTTCCCACATTTAGCACATTTAGGCTTTTCAACTGTAGTAGAAGTCTTCCCAACTCTAAGATAATTTTCATTCCCTTGGTTTGATATTTGCTCTCCTTTCTTCTAGTGGTTCAGATTTGTGGGAGTGAATACTTGCTTCTTTTGCTAATGGAATCTCTCAATCTCTTTTTCAGCTAAATCAGCCATCAAAGCCTTGTCCACCACTTCCCTAAACTATGTTGCTAAAGACATTCTCACATCTCTTCTAATTTTAGGATTAAGGCCCCTCAATAAATGATCTATCTTCTCATTACCACTTCACATTTTCTTGCTGCCACATTAATTTGCATGATAATTTTGACACCCTTAGACATATTCATTCACTCCAAAAAATTTATCACACTTATAAAACAATGTAACCATGTCATAAAATGGCTAAAACTCACAGATATAGCTTCCTAAGTTCAGCTCCTTTCATAGCATACTGAAATAGATTTTTCCTACCGTGATAGTTTTACGCACTTCATGACATTAATGGTTTTGGCACCTTAAGTATGTTCAATCACTCCCAAATTTTCACCACACTTATATAACATATAAAAAGATACAATCAGGTCATATCCTTACCAAAAACTAATGGATTTAATACTGTAAAACTAGTCCACTTCACATAGGACAAAATCTGAAATTTGATGGTGACAGTTTTGAGCATCTCTTCAATATCATGCCCTATTTCAATTTCTAACCGATGAAAAATTTATTCCAATACTCTTAACCTATATATTAACATGTATATGATGATAATTATAGGTTTTATTCAACATACCATACACTTTTGAAGCCTAAAACACAAGAAAATAGTAAGGTGACAATTTCTGCTACAAGTATTTTCTATTAAGTGTTTGTCATCAAAAACCCTTTATTTATGCACAAAGTCTAACTAAAAACTTCCTAAAACTTTTATAAGAGATAGTGGAAGCTTAGTAAATAATAAAACCACTTGGAATAATCTGAAAACCAAAGATAAAACCATAGATAAGTGTTACCTATGCAGATTTTGAGGTTAAACTTGATGGTAATCACTTCTCTTTTGCTTTTCTTGCTTTTATTTCAACTTGGAATCAATTTGGAGCACTTGGATACCTTAAGGTGTGTGTTTGGAAGATTAAAATTGCTGAAATGAAGGTCTGTTCATGGCTTAAGGGTAAAGGGTTTGAGGTGTTAGCTTGAGATATTAGCTTAAGCTTAATAAGAAAACATGAGGTGGCAAAGCTTGAGGTGGCATGTAATGGTATAATATGATTTTCTCCCTTATATTGCAGCCATAATCTTGTGTGTCTCACATATTCTTATTTGGTTGCAACCTATCTTAGTCACCCTTCATTCCCATAGGTAATTCCTATGTTCATTCACTCAATTTCCAAACCAATTGACATCCGATTCTTAAATGATTGTCAAGTTTGCATTTCTAAAATCATATGTGCATATGGACCTTGTATTATGACACTTAAATTACATTATATCATGTCCAATATCCCAAGTATGTTAATCCATAGATGTATACTTTTAAAACACCTCGGTCTAGTTAAATTGAATCATATAAACTTACTAATAATACCTTTAACACTTTCAAAATTATAACGTATAACCTATGAATATCCAATATATCGACCAATCTATTATTTTTCTTATTTAAATATAAATTTTTTAATTAGGTTATAAGATCTCAACCACTTATATCTTGTGATAGCATTAGAGGTCTAACGATTAAGAATGCTATATAAGATGCCATGTAAATATTAATGCAAATTAGCATATAAGTAGCATGTAATGCCTGAATCACATTGGCCAAGTGAGTTGTGAGAGGTTCGGGTATCACATCCTCCTCTCCTTATAAAAATTTCATCCCTGAAATTTCATTTACCGAAAAAGTTCAGGATACTTAGTTCTCATTTCATCCTCTATTTCCCAAATAGCTTTTTTTGTTGATTGACTTCTACTCTGTACTTTAACTAATGAGATATTCTCATTTTGAAGTTACTTTACATCCCTTACTAGAATCTCTATAGGTCTTTATTCATATCTCCGACCTCAATTTAGTTCTATTGGTCCTTTTTTAATCGATGATTTAGATTCGTGATATACTTTCTTAAAATGAACACATGAAACACATTGTGAACTCGAGATATTGATGCAAAGAGGATGAGTTTATAGACAATCTTCCCAATTATCTCAGTAATGCAAAATAAATCAATGTACTTAGGATCAAGTTTGTGTGTAACATCCCAATTTTTTTTTTGCCCAAGCCGCATAATCCATTTCATTGGAGACACCTTCAAAAATTGATCCCCTATCATAAATTGTAATGATATTCCTCTTTAATTTGCATAACTCTAGGGTCACCTCTAACTAGTTTCCATACATTGACAATTTGTTCTACCACTTCTATCATTTCCCAAACCATATTTAGCCTAAACACCAAATTCATTTCAATAAAAGGATGACCTATATTTTCTATCATACAATGTCTCATAGAGAACTATCCCAAGTAGCCTCCTATATAGGTTCACCAAAGGCTCCAAGTGTAACCCCTCTAATAGTGTCCACATCTCGAGCAAACCAATGAGTATTGAATCTTTGCTAATGAATTCAAACTCCTTTTTTTAAGCTATGATTGGTAGTGAGGTTTAATTCTATAAATTAATATTTTGAATAAAGCCTTAAACCTTTTCATAAGAATATATGGGAGAGAAAAGGTTTAACTAGATAGAGAAGAATAGAGGAAGGGCAGATTAATTTTCTTTCATAAATTGTTAAAATTTTAGCCTCTTAAGGTGTATTTGTTAGAATAGTGCTCAGCGCACCAATTAGATTGGGATTTTTTTATACTCTTGTATTTGTAAAATTAATCTTTTACAAATCAAATATAATAAAATAGGTAAATTTCTATTTCTTTAATTGTTTAGAGTAATTAGATAAAGTTTCTAGACCAAACGTAGCTATGGAGCATGGTCACATATATGATGATGATCATGGAATATGCCTCTATAGCTTCGGTCATATATTAGTTTTGAGTTGAGGGATTTTTGAGATGGGACATCGAATATCCTAATAGACTTGTGCATATAATGTATTCTCTCATGAAAAGGATGTCTCGCTCCTTGGATATTTGTGTAGTGATGCTAGTGCATGTATGTGGGTGATTGTTAGGGTACAAATATACTAAATAGGCCCACTTGAAATTCTTAATAGGAAACTTGGTTGTCTAAATAAGAATTTCCATGTTGCGATAGAACATAATTAGTCCTTAGACTTGAGGCACCAAGGTAGCCTTTCGCATGTCGTGTTCTATTTCTTTGTATCTTATATCGTGTTCTATTTCTTTGTATCTTATGTCGTGTTCCATCCTTTATCAAAAATGTCAATTCTTGTATCACTAGTTCATAGTTAGCATTAATATTCACTATATTCACTCCAAAAACTAAGTTAGTAAAGAAATTAGAATTGCAAGCAAAATTCTAATTTTGTGTTTCTACTCAAAGTGTGGACTACTTTAGAGGGGAGACGCTTGGATCCTTGTGAATCATAATTCAGAAAAGGGCTAGCTATCGATTGCTTCAATCCCTACGTCAACAGGAGTGCAATGAAAGGTATAATATAATGCTCAATTATTTCCTACATAGCCAATGATAAACATTTTGCATGAATATGCATCTAATCAGTACGCATTATTGGATTATGACATACAAATAATATGATTGCACGAACATGAATAATTATTACTATATGTTCCACTTATGCTTTAACATGCAACTGTACATGAAATATGAGATCAAACTTTTATTTTTTGATTAAATTATTACTTAAGTTTTTGCAGTGAAGAACTCAATATCTCGATTAAGGAAGATTGATGTGTTGAATGGCCATGAAATGAATTATTTATATTGCTCTATACTTGTTTCATTCTAAAGTGATTATTTTCTTAAAATATGTTACATTTAGCTAAGAACTAAAAGTATACAAAATGGTGCAATTTGATTGGTAGGTTAACTAGGTTCCATGAAATCATTCTAAACCACATTACCTTTGATTATAACACCAAAGCATCGATTTTTGTCATCTCTTTAGCCCATAAATGTGGTTCTTTGCATGAGAGGACACCAAGCATGAGTCAATCTATATAACCTTCCACTTATCTCTCTTTGAAATATTAAGAAAATCATTTTCATCCATATTTTCTTATAGAAGCTCCTCAAAAATGACCAGTCTTTCTTCTCCTATGTTTCTCCCAAATTTCTACACTCTCTTACTTACAAAAATTGAATTCAATCCGTAGGAATCTATAGAATACAAACTAGAACAAGTTTTTACCCTTTTAAGCTTAAAAACCATTGATTGTGAAGATTAATTCCAACTTAATCAAGGTATATTCTTTTACAGTGTTTCTTATGATAAATTTGTAGTATCTTGGATGGTTACATGTTTTAGTATGTTTTTGTATGAATGAAACCTCAAGTGGGATAGACTTGAAGCCAAAATCAAGCTAGTTAAGCTAGTTTCTAGCAAAATTGATATTCTTGTGAAATATGCTTAATTTACTTGTTTCTATTAATCTTGTAATGCTTATATTGTATTTGGAAATTCCTATAAATGATTATGAACAATAGCAATTAGTTTGCTTAATTGAAGGTTAGAATCAATTTAAGTTAGAACCGAGTTTATGTCATTTTAATTCAAATTATGTTCATGTTTTGTGGGCTGTCCTAATAATTATGTTTGAATTATTAGTTACTTAATGGCTGTCCTAATGTTTAATGTCTTGAATTAGTAGTAAAATATGGAGTATTACATTATTTTGAAGGTTATGTAATTGATATGAAATTATTTATAAAAGATTGAAAAGTGGATATGAGTTTTACTAGAATAGTCTATATGATTTATAAAAAGGATATTAAAAGGTACAAGATTTGATTATGTTAGGTCTTTAACACATATAATCTTCTAAAGAGATTGACCTTTTCACTTAGCACAAGAATCATGTAATGTTGTTCATGTTTTAATGTGATTGTTATTATTTGTCAAATTATATAATATTTGAGCATACATGGGTCATGAAGTATGATACTATATTAAGAATATAGTGAGATTTTTGAAAATGAAGTATGGTTCTTAATTAATGGTCAAGTAGGCAAGGGACATAGGAGAGACTGACAGACCTAACAAATGGTGGCAAATACTTGAGGTTGAAAAACCAATATAGGAAAGCCACAATGAATGAGATATAATATGATTAATACCTGAGGTTGAAAGACTAAGTATGTAAACCTTGTATTATTTTTCTTATTAGACAATCATTATTACATTATTCCGAAAATTATGGTCTATCACTATTAGGTAGGTACCATACTTCAAGGGCCCTAAACAATGATTTATGAATAAAAGTTATTAAATTGAATAATGCATTTAATTATTTATGTGACTTGTATGTACACTATTTATTACTGCATCAGTTTCACCTTACTGAGCCTTTAGCTCATTAGATTTATGTAATGCAGGGGAAAATGTATAGGTTTAGAGATTGATTGAGTTTCTAGAGCGATCAAATAGAGATTTGTTCATAGCTATGCTTCGAGTTATTTTGTAGTCTATTTTGAAAACTCTATTTTATTTTTAATTAACCCACTCTATTTTGTTTTGTAAATAGACGTGCTTAGTTTTAATTTATGTATATGGTGTGTTTATAACAAAATGAAACAATAAATGAATTCAAGTTATTATCTCTTATAGCTAAAAAGTGGAATTTTTATTAAAACCATAACTCTAGATAAAAAATTTAACATTTCTTGAGTTAACTGTACCAACTTGTCTAGGTTCTACAGTTAAGATAATGGGTGTTATAGTTTGTGATATCAGAGCGGAGGTTTAGTCGTTCCTAAAGACAGAAGAAGACATATAAACACATCCTGGTTGGAAAACTCAGTCAACTATTTGTTTATTTGTTTTTATGTTTACTTGATTAGATTTTATTTTATGTTATTGTCATGATTATGCATTTACTATTAGCTGGTGAATGGAATGAGATTAGGCAATATATAGCAGGTTATGGCACCAAAAAAAAAAGGACAACGGATGATCATGAGGTTAATCATAGTTTGGTGAATAATTTCACAAATCTCATTCAACAACAGATTAGAATGCATGGTGAACAGATAAAATAATTGCTAGATATGAAACAAAGAAGCTAAGAATAGAATCAATAATTTTCTCCACCACAAGCTCGATAGGATACTTCACAAACTGTGTATGAGAAATTTAGAAAGATGAAATTTATTGATTTTAATAGTGGGTCTGATCCATGGTTGCAGAAGAATGGGTGAAATCTTTAGACACTATCTTTAACTACATGTGAATTGATGATGCTGAGAAGGTACTATGTGTAATTTTCTTGTTGAAAAATGATGCTAGAACTTAGTGGGAAGGAGCTAAGCTTATCGTGAATATGGAAAGGCTAACTTGGGATAAGTTTTAAATAATCTTTTATGATAAGTATTTCACCAGAGGTGCTAGGTTGCTGAAAGTAAAAGAATTCTTGGTTTAAACTAACTAGGGATGTTTGTATGTGATTATGTGTGAAAATTTGAAGAAGGTTGCAAGTATGTTCCATACATCACCAATTAAGTGAGGTTAGTATACATTTAAGATGTGGAACAAAGGTACGTAGAATGTTGTATTATTTGCTTATAGTTTCTAAGTGGTAAGGTTGTTTAGTTAAATTAAGATTCAAGATCTTTATACTACATTAGGTTTAATGAACTTGTTAATTGAGGATGGTGATTTATATTGTGTATTTTTATAGATTGTTTCACATCTAGGGTTAGGGACTAATACTTAAGAAACCTAGAAGTAACACACAACCGATCAAAGGTAAGTAAAGATTCATTTGCAACTACAATGCATAGACATAGTAGATGTGTGAATTATATGTAATATCATAAATCATATGTGCATAGTAGAGGGCTCTCCATTGAGCATACATACATGGGCATTGTCATTGGCACCTGCATGCATCATATACGAGTATTGTGATAAATATTGCATTGCACGGCATGATTCTGAGAAAGAAAAATATTTTACTAACCACTACTAGTGCAACGAAGCATGCATGGATTTACAGGTTCGCGTGCATAGATTTGGATGCGTACGAGTGTGTATATATTTGCATGCTTTTATAATTATTGGCCATTAGATTATGGCATTGTGCAGAGCTCTTTTCCGGTGCATGGGATAGTAGCATTGGTCTGGGGCCTAAGAAAGAAATGATTTTGAAGAAATATTTTGATGTATGAAATTGTATTGTGGGCATAGCATTTTGAGATGCATGACTTGATATTGTGGATTATTCTTTGACATGCATAATCTTTACTCGCTGAGTGTTAGCTTATATAATTTATGCATTGTAGGTGAGTCTGGTGATACTTGATACTATGGACTTGTTGGGCATGGATGACGATCTGTTGGGTTGTGTTGCGGGTATATTCTAATTTTTACATTCATTATTATTATGTAAATTGCTGACTATATAAAGGGCTACAAGATGCAAAATGTCCTTACTTCTTTCGAAAGTAAAAGCTATTATTTTTATTTTTGAGTCTCTCATATTATAACTTTGGGATGTCATGTCTTATATAACTCTTGAAATTTGATAGTAAATCAGCTTGAGAATAACGTGACTGTGATGGGTGTTGTGTTTTTATATAAATGGTTATTTTTTTATAAAAAGGGTTATATGTGTGAAAATAATATTTTTCAAAGTGCTACATTTGACAAAAATAAATAAATATATACACACATGTACTACATTGTCAAAATGATTGCTATACCAATATTTATATTTAGTGTTGGGGTGTTATAGAGTACAAATTGAATTGTTTGAAAGGTATATTTTGTAAAACTTAGTTGTTTAATTTAATTAAGAGAACAATCAGAAATGCTAATAAAAAATTATATCAAATTTGGGATTAACTTTTAACATGTGATGTATGTTTATTATTTCAACTATTGAAATTTTTTAAAATTCCATTGCACATGCTATCTCGATATTTTACGTACGCAAAAGTGGTATTAAAGCCTTGGTTTTGGCATTCTAATTATTTTCACAAGTAAACTCTTGAAATTTTATACGATAAAATAATTTATTTTTTTTGGTTTAAGAAAATGTTTATACAATTTTGTCGAATTAGGATTAACTATTACATATTGAAAATAAGTGGGAAAGGTTCCAAAAAAAAAAAATTCTATCCTTGAGACACCGTGGTTCAGCTGGAACAGACAATTTGGCATTGTGGCCTTATGGTTTAGCACCACATCACCATACTAAGAAAATTGGCAAGAATTGCGGTGCGACATGGTTGTGCTGCAATGCTAATCTTTTGAGTTTTTCATAGTTTTAAGTGAAAATCAGGCGCTGCAGCTCAAAATGTTGGCATCGCGGCTCCTGTTGGGTAGTGCTATGACATATCTTATTTGTTTCCAACTGTGTAATGTTTACACAAAATTTTTTTGGTTAATTTAATTTAAAATTAATTATTAATTTTAAATTTATAAAAAAGAATAATTATCGAAACTTTTTAATCCCAATTCAAATAAAAATTGACACATAAAGATGGATAAATTTACATGTTTTGAATTTGTATCATATGATGATTAAATTAAACAAGTATGGGACAAATGATCATGGAGCCTAGATTGTTTATTTTTCCGCATGATGATTTTGTGCTTTGGATTTTTGATTAAAAAAAGGCCTCGCCTTTTCTCTTAATGGTAATTCTATCTCCCTCTTATGTACCTTCCTTGGAAGAATCCTAAGGTTTCTTGTTAGGGTAGAATTGTAATGAGAGTAGAATTAGGTTGGTGAGATATTCTTTTTATTTTTGGTGGAGAAGAGGATGGAGGAAGGTGGAGAAAACAAAGGATGGAAGGCCTATGAAAGTATGGGTAATACATTCATGTAATAGATATGATCTATTTTTTATTTTTAATTATTTACCCTTAGATTGACCTTATATTTACTTTGGGTCGAGTGGATTGCATAGGAAAAGACTCATGATTATCCCATTATGTATGAATTGTAAATGCATGCATAAGTTTATTTAATGCTTTTCTATAATTATGCTTACGATCTTAGGCATAGTGAAACATAAATAAACAACATAATAAAATGATGAGGTCTTTGTAAAAATAGAACCGTCACTTAGAAAATGTTCTAAGTTTAAGAATTTTTAAGTAAAATTTATATCAAGCGTAAATAGGCAATATTGGGCTGGGCTCAATCGTCCAAACCTTCCATAAAAAGTAGATCGCATGTGACACACAGCCACACTTAGTCTATCACCCATAAGTCGTGGGATGTGCTAAATGGAGGTAATAGTTATGTCCATACAAGTAAGGAGATAGCCACGGGGTAGGAGGGTTAAGGATGTTGACCACGAGTTGTGGGATACACTTTAGTTTTCTTATTCACATGGACATTTGATGGGACACGCTTGACACTTATTACCATATGGTCTCATAGAATTAGAGTGTATGGGAAATGGTGAGGCAAAATATTTTGAGGATTACACAGGGTTGAAATTGCTAATGTGTTAGCTACCTTTTAGTTTTATTATATGGGCTCATAGAATTTGGGTGTTTGATAAAGCTAATTGGACTTCAAGCCCACTAGGAAATATAACTTCCTGATATCTATATAGAAGGTGACAAAATTTGAATAAAATAGTAGGAGAAATTTATAATTAAAGACCTTATTATAATTGAATATACTGCTTATTTTCTGGCTCACAATTTTATAGATATTTGATTTACAAAATGGCTAAAAATCCACTTGCTTTGATTCTTTACACCGATAAACTCACTAGTCTTAACTATGTGACTGGTTGAAGAACCTTTGGATTGTTCTCTAGTCCAAAAAGAGGTCTTATGTCCTTAATATGTCACCATCGTTAGATTTTTTAGCAAAATCTATTGAAGAGGAGTTTGCAGAATATCATCAACATGTTGACAATAGCATCAATGCTATCATCCTCATTTGCAAGCTTGATGCTACCTGTTAGCATCAATGTTGAATGAGTTGCAAAAGCAACATGAGGGTATGGCACATGCTATCGATATCATCCTTCATGTGAAGGAGTTATAAGGTGAACATATAAGGCAGGATAGATACTAGGTATCTAAGGAGCTCTCTCGATGTCGTATGATGGAAGGCTCTTTGGTCCGTGACCATAGACTGAAGATGATAGCCTTGATCAAAATGCTTAAGTCCCTTGGAGTCATTATGGACAATGAATTCTATGTGTACCTCTTCCTGCAATCTTTGCCACTCTCGTTTGACTCTTTTATGGTGAACTTCAACATGATTTAGATGGAGACTAGCCTTGCTGAGCTGGTCAACATGTTGAAGATGGTAGAATCCACCACGAAGAAGAAGAAGTATGTCTTGCTTGTTGGCTTTTCATCCTAATTTAGCACCAAAACGTTAATGAAATGGAACAAGAAGAATTCTTCTAGGAAGGCCAAGTGCTTGAACACTTCTAGTGGAGTAAAAAAAGTTTCCGAAAGTAGATGAAAAGTGTCACTACTGTGGCAAGCCAAGGCATTGGAAGAGGAACTGCAGGGAGTATCTTGCATGTTACCAGAAGAGTTCTTGTATGTTCTTTGTTGAAGTTAATCTTTTAGTTAAAGATGCTTTTTAGGTATTAGATACCAGTTGTGGTGCTCATCTATGCAATGATTTTAATAACATAGGAAGTCGAGTAGAGGATAGCAGATTCTAAGGTTTGGGAATAAAGTAAAGGTTGTTATATTAACCATAGGAATTGTCTACTTAGTGTTAGGAGATAGTAGTAGGATCGTTATAAATTCTTGTAATTATGTTGACTATAATAGGGTTTGCACCAATCAATTGCTAACCCTCTTTTCTGAAAAGGTTTGTAGGGATACAGATTTCTCCCTCTAATAGAGTCCACAATTTGGCCAAAAACATAGAATGAGAATTCCGCTAGCAATTTTGATTCATTTACTAATCTAGTTTACGGAGTGAATTTTAGAGGTTCAGAATTAAGTACTTTCAATCAAAAAATGGAATTTTGACTGATTAGAAGAATATGGAAGATTGATGGAAAATAAAATTCTCTCTCTCTTGTTTTTGAAGTGGTCGAAAATTGGAGTGTCTCGCACTCAAATTTTCGGCCCTTGTGTTTAAATAGTAGTGGACTCTTGAATTTTCGGCCCCTTCATTTATTGGTTAGAGGATTTTGGTTGATCATAAGATCTCCCAAAAATCTCCAACTCTATCTCTCTTATTTTCACAAGATATTAAGATATATTCTTATCTAATCTCATTAGATATTTTCAAGAATATCTAATTTTGAGAACTCTATCTTCTTCCAACTCCTCTTGTGGGCCACTCCTAATAGGCCACTTGAATTGGGCTTGAATTTTTAATTAAATTCAATAATTAATCTAATTATTTGATTAGGCTCAAATTCAGTTAAGTGATTGTAATCAATTAATTTAATTCCATCAAACCTACCTAAACAAATTAGGCCCAATTAAATTATTTAATTATTTAATTAATTAAATTATTTTAATAATTAAATTAATTATAGCTAGCTCAATTAATTAATCTAATCAATTTTATTCCACCCCAATTGGGATCCCTAATCTTATTTGGTTCAATTAAATAATTTAATTATTTAATTAAATAATTAATTCAAATTCTTGAATTAAATAAAGCCCCAATTAATTAATCTCTATTAATTAATTGGATCGAACTCCTTCGATCATTTTCTAAATTAGAAATGTTCTATCCCAAATTGTATGTGACCCTTTAGGTTCCCAATTAATAAATAGCAATTATTCAATTAATTAATCTACTTGAAATTAACTCCTTAATACCAAGAACTCCAAAAGTCATGGAAAACACCTAGCAAGCGAACCTATTTCAATTATGAGTACATACATGTAAGGTCATTTCTGTTAGGTTCGCTATTATCGTAGAGGCATGCTCAATAGAAAAATAATTTTTTTTATAAAAACATAAATTTATCAAATAAGTTTATCCCCTCGATTCGAAAGAAATTCTAAAAATCGCGCATATTTAATTGAATACATATTAAACAAATATATTATTTCGAATTATACATTTCGTGCACTATGGTTGTTATAGGGAATGAAACAATCAATTACTTATCTTGGACTTTCAGAACTTGCAGGGATCCAAGTGTCTCCCCTCTATTAGGTCCACAATATGAAAAATAACACAAAATAAAAGGATTCACTAGTATGCTTTTAATCATTTACTAATCTAGATTCGGAGTAAATTTTATCTTTTTAATCCAATTGATGATCAAGAACAAACTTTCAATAACAATAAAGATTGATTATTTAAGTTCTTGAAACTTGGATATAAAGAGACTAACAAGAAATTAGTTTTCTTTTAAAGAACAAGAAAATTAAGATTTCAAGAAAACACATTTTATTTTTTTCTTTTCTTGGAGAAAAATAGAAATCTTGACAAAATAATGTTTTGCAAATTAATACATATAATTTTCATCCATCCCTATATATAGGGGCTAAAAATTTTCTCTTGCTCCGATTTTTGGTGAGTTTGTCAATTTTGAACTATTTCAAAGTTATAAATCTTCCAACAACTTTTCTCTTTTTCTCTCTCAAATGTATGTGGACTTGTTTGAGACTACAAACTTTCTCTTCATTGAGCAGAAAATCTACGTCTTCACTTTTTGATATACAAAAGTCAATATTACTGGATTTCTAGAGATTAGAGCTTAAAATTATATCTAAAGGGAAAAAGTGTTTGTTGTCAGCCTTAGTGTTAAGACTTGCACTTCAAGATAGAGTTAGAGAATGTCAAAAGATGGATATGCAATTGTATAGATTGAAAAGAAAGACTGATACTGGAAAGAGGCCAGACTCTATTATCGATGATGAAATTATTCGATATAAAAGAAGATTATGTGTGTTGTTTGATAAGGCCATGAAAGGAGATATTTTAGAAGAAGCTCATACTACTCCCTACTCGGTACATCCAGGTAGCACAAAAATGTATAAGGACGTATAACAACATTATTGGTGGCAAGGGTTGCTAAAGCCTTTGTTGATTCTAGAGTGAAAATAGGAGCACATTACAATAGACTTTGTGCTTGGATTACTTAAAACTCAAAAGGGGTATAATCTCATATAGGTGATTGTTGATAGATTAACTAAATCAGCCCATTTTCTTCCAGTGAAATCTAGATACAATACGGACCAGTATGGTCAATAATATATTAAAGACATAGTCAGGTTACATGGGGTGCTAGTTTCAATAGTGTCTATAGAAATTCTAAGTTTATATCTATATTTTAGAAAAGCTTACACAGTGCCATGGGAATGAAACTTACATTTAGTACAACATTTCATCCACAAAGTGATGGGCAATAAAAGAGGGTTATTCATATACAAGAGGATATGTTAAGAGCTTCTGTGCTATATTTTCAAGGGAGTTGGCATGCGAAGCTTCCATTAGTGAGTTTACTTATAATAATAGCTACCAATTAACAATTGGAATAGTACTTTATGAAGTATTGTATGGAAGTAAATGTAGATCTCTACTTCATTAGAATGAAGTTGAAGAACGAAGCCTACTTGGTCCAAAACAGTTCAATATACCACTAAGGTAGTAGAGAAGATACGAGAAAAAATGAAGATCGTATAGAGTAGACAGAAAAATTATACAGATAAATGGAGAAAAGATCTAGAGTTTTCTGTTGGGGATCATGTGTTCTTAAAAGTAGCTCCTATGAAAGGTATCATGAGATTTGGGAAGAAAGGAAAACTCAGCCCAAGGTATGTCTCAAGATTGTCGAAAGAGTTGGTGATAAAACTTATAGAGTAACCTTACCTCCAGCATTGTCTAGTGTTCACAATGTTTTCCATGTGTCTATGTTGAGGAAGTACATTTCAAACCCCTCTCCTATGTTGAGTTATGAACCATTGGAATTGACTCTTGATTTAACCAATGAAGAGAAACCAGTGCAAATTTTAGATGAAAAGGAAAAACAGTTGAGAACAAAAAAGATTCGTCTTGTTAAAGTATTGTGGAGGAATCATTCTATTGAAGAGGCCATATAGGAAAGTGAAGAAGAAATGCAGAGTAAGTATCCAGAATTATTTGGTACGTCAAATTTTGAGGATGAAATTTTTATAAGGAAGGATTATAATGCCCAATTATCTCTTACATAACCAATAATAAACATCCTGCATGAATACGCATCTAATCAATACGTATTATTGGATTATGACATTCAAATAATATGATTGCACGAACATGAATAATTGTTACTAGATGCTCCACTTATACTTTAACATACACTAGTACATGAAATATGAGATCAAACTTTTGTTTTTTTATTAACATTTTACTTAACTGAATTTTTGCAATGAAAAACTCAATACCTCGATTAAGGAAGATTGATGTGTTGAATGGCCATGAAATGAATTATTTGTATTGCATCATACTTGTTACATTCTAAAGTGATTATTTGCCTAAATATTTGCTTGAACTATGTTACAATTGGCTAAGAACTAAAAGTATACAAAATGGTGCAATTTGATTGGTAGGTTGACTAGGTTGCATGAAATCATTCTAAACCACATTACACTTGATCATAACACCAAAGCATCAATTTTTTTTATCTCCTTAGCCCATAAATGTAGCTCTTTTCATGAGAGGGCACCAAGCATGAGTCAACCTATATAACCCTCCACTTATCTCTTTTTGAAATGTCAAGAAATCGTTTTGATTCATATTTTCTTGTGGAAGCTCCTCAAAAATGACCAGTCCTTCTTGTCCTATGTTTCTCCCAAATTTCTATACTCTCTTTCTAATAAAAATTGAATTCAATCCATTCGAATCCATAGAATACAAACTAGAACAAGTTTCCACCTTTTAAGCTTGAAAATCATTGATTGTGAAGGTTAATTCCAATTTAATCATGGTATATTCTTTTTCAGTGTTTCTTATGATGAATTTATAGTATCATTGATGGTTACATGTTTTAGTATGTTTTTATATGAATGAAAACTCAAGTGGGATAGACTTGAACCCAAAACCAAGCTAGTTAAGCTAGTTTCTAGCAAAATTGATAGTCTTGTGAAATATGCTTAATTTTTTTGTTTCTATTAATCTTGTAATGCTTATATTGTATTTCAAAGTGCCTACAAATGATTATGAACAATAGAAATTAGTTTCCTTAATTGAAGGTTAGAATCAATTTAAGTTAGAATCGAGTTTACATTATTTTAATTCGGATTGTGTTCATGTTTTGTGAGCTGCCCTAATAATTATGTTTAAATTATTAGTTATTTAATGGCTACCCTAATGTTTAATGTCTCTAATTAGTAGTAAAATATGGAGTATGCATTGTTTTTAAAGTTATGTCATTGATATGGAATTGTTTACAAAAGATTGAAAAGTGTATATAATTTTAACTAGAATAGACTATATGATTTACAAAAAGGATATGAAAAGGTACATGATTTGATTATGTTAGGCCTTTAACACATCCTATCTTCTAAAGAATTGACATTTTCACTTAGCACAAAGTAGAATTGAGGTAAGTTGAAACTCTCATTTGATGTATCACAAGAATCATATAATGTTGTTCATATTTTAATGTGATTGTGATTATTTACCAAATGATGTAATGTTTGATTCATACATGGCTCATGAAGCATGATACTATATTAAGAATATAATGAGATTTTTGAAAATGAAGTATGGTGCTTGATTAATGGTCGGGTAGGTAAGGGACACGAGAGGGACCGATAGACCCAACAAATGGTGGCAAATACTTGAGTTTGAAAAACCAGTATAAGAAAACCACAATGAATAAGATAGAATACGACTAATACCTGAGATTGAAAGACCAAGTATGGAAACCCTGCATTATTTCTCTTATTAGCCAATCATTATGAACAGGTTTTGAAAACCACGGTCTATTGCTATATGTTAGGTACCACACTTTAAGGGTCCTAAAGAATGATTTATGAATGAAAGTTATTAAAGTGAATAATGCATTTAACTATTTATGTGACTTACATGTACGTTATTTGTTCATGCATCAGTTTCACCTTATTGAGCCTTTAGCTCATTAAATTCTTGTGATGTAAGAGGAAATGTACAGGTTTAATGGTTGACTGAGTCTCCAGAGCAGTCAGACAGACATTTGTTCATATGTCATGCTTCGAGCTATTTTGTAGTCTATTTGGAAACTCTATCTTGTTTTGAAATAAGCCGCTTTGTTATAGTTTTGTAAATAGATATGCTCAGTTTTAATTTATGTATATGCTGTGTTTATAAAAAAATGAAACAACAAATGAATTTAAGTTATTTCTCCTATAACAAAATGAAACAACAAATGAACTTTTATTAAAACCATAATTCTAGAAGAAAAATTTAACATTTCTTGGGTTAACTGTGTCAGCTTGTCTAAGTTCTGCAGTTAGGTTAAGGGGTGTTACATATAAATTGAGACTTAAATTATTTTTATACAAATATTAAAAATTACGAGATCGTTAAAAATTGCATCGGATCTAGGGTACTACTGTAATTATTATGATATGTTGTTTTTAAATTTTAAATTTTCTACTGCACATATCTGGGATCACACAAACCTAATAGTTGTATTTGGGCCATAGTTTGCGTAATTCTAATAGGATTTAATTTATGTCTGTGAATTTAATTGTTAAGTTTTGATTAATTTATTATATTTCTGATTGGAATAGAATAATTTTACAATTAATTAAGTGTTAAACAAAACATGTATGATTGAATAATCAAAAGAGGTAAAATACATGGCACGATAGCATGCAGCAACACGCTGTACATAGTGGAGGCATGTGATGCGCGCACATCGCGAGCACCGACAACACGCCATGTGCACGCTGGGTATAATATACGGGCCTCACACTACTCTCTTGGTCAATATGATTCATGCGTTACATTTTATTCATATGTGCTTGCATTGAAACTAGCATGACATGATCCGTTTTACCTTATAATCACATTTGATCATTAAATTTCTAGAAAAGCTCATATGGAGTTAGTTGTCGATCATCATAGTATAAGTAATCAACATTAAATTGAAATGAAAAGAAAATGAGGTTGATCAATATTAGATATAGATGGGATATATAAGTTACAATTTTTGAAGGGTTAAAGGTGTTACTAGTAAGCTTATACAGTTTGATTCGATTTGATCTAGGTATTTCAAAAGTATATATTGGTAAATTGCATATTTGGAACATTGGACATAAGATACTATCATTGAAAGTTGATATTACAATATTCATTTATGTATAATATTATTGAATTTTTAATATGGATAATTATTCAAGAATCGGGTGACAATCAGGTAAGATATTAGATGAATGGCTAGAAAATTAGCTTATGAATTAAAATAGGATGCAATAAAATTAATGTATAGTAAGATACATATGATCTAAGCTTGAAAGATGGGTGAAGGGTTAGATTTATACCACAACTTGCCACCTTATGCTTGCTACCAAGCTTGAGCAAGCACCTCAAGTGCCACCTCAACCTTTCCTTCACTCTTAGCCATTAACCCACGATCCTCAACCATTTTTCAGTCATTTTCAGGGTCCAAACACATGTCAAAATCTCTCTAAGCTGGTCCTAAGTAATTCCAAGTGATAGAAAAGGGCGAAGGAAGTAAAAGGGAGTAGTAATCACGGGTAGAAGCTGGAACTGGCATAGGTGAGGTTCATCTATAGTTTTGACATCCATTTTTATATTATTTGAGGTTTTGTGATTTCTTAAGATTATTATCTTGTTCATGATGATGTTAGAGGTTATTTATAGGGTTATTATACATAAAAGAATGATTTGTGGTTGCAAACATAAAGTAGAACCACTAAGGGGCAGAATATGTGTATATGTTGATTTCTAGTTTATTGAGCTTGAAATATGCAAGAAACCTTGGTAATTCTCATGTTTATCATCATGAATGTTTTTATATAGGATTTAAGATTATTTATATAGGTTTGGATAGCTTAGAAATTAAAATATGGTATGATAATTAAAGAGATGTTCAAAATTGTTACCATCAAACTTCAGATTTTATCCTGTGTGAAGGGAATTGGTTTTACAAAAGTAAATACATTAGTTTTGGCAATAATATGATGTGTTTGTCTCTATGTATATGTTATCTAACGGTGGTGAACATTTGGGAGTGATTGAGTATACTTAAGGGTGCCAAAACCATTAATGTCATGAAGTGTGCAAAACTATCACAGTAGGAAAAATCTATTTCAATATGCCGTGAAGGGAGCTGAACTTGGGAAGCTATATCAGTGAATTTTAGCCATTCTATGACATGGTTACATTATTTTTTTATGCTAGCTAAGTGTAATAAAAATTAGGTAGTGAATGAATATGTCTAAGGGTGTCAAAATCATCATGCAAATTAATGTGGCCGCAAGAAAATGTGAAGTTGTGAATCTATCCCATTTGGTTCATTAACATGTTCCAATATAGAAGTGGTGCATTTGATCCCAAACATTTAGTAGTGATGTTATAAAAGTTATAATACATCAATTAGGTGAGGTTAGTATATATTTAAGATATGAAATAAATGTGCGTAGAAAGTTGTATTCGGCTATAATTTCTAAGTGGTAAGGTTGTTTAATTAAATTCAGATTCAAGATCTTTATACTACATTATGTATAATGAACTTGTTACTTGATCATACCATTCATTAGCATTTGCACGTGCATGCATAATACAAGAACATTGTTGAGATTTTGCATGCACATTATGATTTTTAGAATGAAAATATTTTGTTGGTCACTACTAGTGCACCGAGGCATGCTTATATGATATTTTAGGTATCGCAAGTTGGATGACTTCCCAAAGGATCACTTGGGCAGACATGGAGTGGAACTCTGGCAGTTACGGAAGGATGATCCACTTGATTGTGCCTTTGTTATGATTGATGCTGTAGGTGGGAGACTTCTCGAGTAGTCACAGGAGAAGACAGGGACTGTACTTCTGGGGATCATGGGAGGATGGTCCACTCAACTGTATCAATCCAATATTTACCATTTGATTATTTGTATTGTGAAAAGCTCTTTCTGGTGCATAGTAAGTAGGTCAAGGGCCCAATGAAAGAAAATGATTTTGAATAAAATGTTTTGATTAATGAATATGCATTCTTAGCACAATATCTTAGAAATCTTTTATATATGTTTCATATCATTTTTAGCATGCATGATTTTTACTTAATGGGTGTTAGTTTATGTAGTTCATATATTGTAGGTAAACATGGTGATACCTAATACTCTAAGGCTTACTGGGTTGGTTGTTAGAGCTTCTACAGGCTTCTAATGATCATACATGAATGACGACCTGCTGGGTTATGTTGTAGGCATATTCTAATTTTTACAATCATTATTATTATGTAAATTGTTGTCTATATGTAAAAGGTTACAAGATGCAAAATGTCCTTACTTCTTCTGAAAGTATAGACTATTATTTTGATTTTTGAGTCTATCGTATTATAACTTTGGGATGCCGTGTCCTATACAACTCTTGAAATTTTATAGTAAATATGTCTTAAAATAGTGTGACTGTGATGGGTGTTGTGTGTTTTTATAAATGATGATTTTTCATATACAGGGTTATATGTGAGAAAA
Organism: Paulownia fortunei; assembly: GCA_019321725.1. Lineage (NCBI taxonomy): Eukaryota > Viridiplantae > Streptophyta > Magnoliopsida > Lamiales > Paulowniaceae > Paulownia > Paulownia fortunei. The sequence continues at coordinate 15,579,492 of CM033108.1, forward strand.
TACTTTACTATTTTTCAAAGTGCTACATTTGACAAATATATATATATAGACATGCACACACATGTGCTAACTTATCAAAATTATTGTTATATCAATATCTATATTTAGTGGTGGAGGTATCAACCATCATCGTCGTGTTGAATTGCAAAATTTGATTTTTCAATTTTTTAATTTTTTAATTAAAGTGTTAATTTTAAAATTTTGAAAAAAGGGGTTTTCTTGAAAAATTGAGATTTTATCCCAAGTTGTGAAATTATAATTTAATTGGATGGTAAATTTACATGCTTTAATAAATTCATGTGATGTATTTATTAGTATGTATGAGATGATCATTGAGCCTTTTGGACAAATGTGATTGGATTTATTTATCTTTAGGTTTTGAAATGGGGCCTGCAAGTCTCTTATTTTTTCCTTATTTGTACTTTACGTTTTTTAAATGAGAGTAGAATAGGGTGATATTTTTCTTTTTGTTTTTGGTGGACCAAGTGGAAGAATCAAGAGAAGGTCCATGAATGTATAAGATATATTCATGTAATAAAAATTAGTTTCTAATTCCATTTTATTTTCTTTATATTAACCTAGATCAACGTCTCTAATGGATCGTATAGGGTTGACCCATGATTATCCAGATTATATATATATTAAATACATGCGTAGGGTTTATTTAATATTTTTAAATGATATACTTATCGTCAATTGAATGTAAACACTTAAATAAACTAAGAATAAAATTAATGAGGTCTTGTTTAAAATAAATACTCCACTTGAATAAAAAATGAAGCAAAGTAATTTTTAAATTCTGATTTCAAGCAAATATGGATAAAATTAGGTTGAACTCAATAATCCATGCCTACCATAAAAAATAGTTGACATGACAATGCTATCTTACTTTATCATTGGCCATGAGTTATGGAATAACTCTGTAATGGAAAGTTGTGATCTCTACTAAGCATTGTGATGTTCATAGGATGGACTCATCTCTATGTTGGCCATGAGTCGTGGAACGTTTTGATGCTCCTCTACATGGAGGTTTGATGGGTCTTGCTTGACATTTAGTACCATATGGGCTTGAAAAGCTGGGGTATGTAAGAAGAAGTGAGGTAAAGTATCTAGAGGGTTGCATGGAGATGCAATCATTAGAAGTTAACTATCTTTCAATATATTTTATGAGCTCATAAAATTGAGGTATACAACATATTGATTAGGCCTCAAGTCCACGAGAAAATAAGATTTTTTGAATTACCATTAGGGGCGATGGAATTCATTTATTACTAAAGACCTTATTATAATGAATACATTTTGAAAGAATGCTAATTTTTTACCTCGTTTAAATTTATAGGTTGTCTATAAATGGCTAAAAATCCACTTGCATTAATTCTGCAAACTAATCAATTAACTAGTCCCAACTATGTTGGTTGGTTGAGGAACCTTCAAATTGTTCTGTAGTCCGAAAAGAGGGATTACATACTTGATGTGATCCCACCACCGGCCAAGTTGTTGGGTTACTATAACATTAGGGTGTGCATAGTGGAATTTAAAAAATAATTTAAAATAAAACACATGCAAAACAATAATTATTGCATCATCTATGTTCAAAATGATTATAACGATCGCGTGTTTTTGATAGTTTTATAAAAGTAAATAAAGTCTCAAATTTTTACCTATGATGAATTTCAATTGTTATAGGGGGTGTAGCAATAAATTGCTATCAATCACTTTTTGAAAAAGGTTCACAAAGGATACAAATGTCTCCTATCTTTATGTCTCCTCTCTAAAGATAGTCCACACGTTGGACTAGAATATTGAATTAAAAATTTTGTTAGTGATTTTTAATTCTTTTACTAATCTAGATTGGAGTGCTTTTGTTTATATTGATTCTAATGAAAGAGAATTTTGATTAACTTAGAAGAGGTGTTTGGAAGATAGAAAAGTGTTTAGGAAGAAAAATAATTTTTTTTTCTTATTTCTTTGAAGTGATCAAAAATGTGGTTGAAAATTATCCCACAATTTCTATCATTTCCCATATTTCCATGTGTTAAAATTTGTTATTTTGAAAAAGTCAAACTCTCCAAAAATAACAAATTCAATGAACCTATCCTCATAGAATGAATGTGACCAATTTTGTGGACTTCTACAAGCCACAAAATTGGCCCCCCTCTTTCTTCTTGATTGTGTTAGAGTCTTCCAATGCAATCAAGATAGATATCTAATATCTATAATTATCTTCATAAAATAATTAATAAGAAATTCATATTATCTTATTTTTAATTTCTTCCAATAATTTAAGTGGGCCTTTAAATAAAAAGTCATCTTAATTTTGGGCTTGAACTTTTACAAAATCTATTAATTAATCCAATTAATCAAATTTACCCAATTCTAATTAATTGATCCAATCAATTAACTACAACACTCTAATTAGGCTTTCTAATTTTTTGTATTACCCTTTAGGTTCACAACTAAGCTACTATGGGCTTACAATATTTGCAACTTATGAATAACAATTATTATGATTAATTAATCCAATTAATTAATCCGCTTGAAATTAACTCCTTAATTCCAAGAACTTCACTATCCATAAGAACACCTAGCAAGTAATCATGACAAACTAGTCTTAGGTGAAATAACGAGTAAACCTATTTTAGTTAGGAGTTCCATACACGTACGGTCCTTCCGATAACTAATCTCCTGATTGAATCTAGGACAAAGATTATAATTCAAAACCCTAAATGATTTAATAATTGTGATTCCATTTCAAGTTCAAATGATTTCTGACGAATCAAAATTTATCTTGCCTTGGCCAAGTGTCGAATTCTATATGGGCCACCAACAAACCTTTATGCACACTAATGCAACACCTAACATACCCTTTTTGTGATTCGCATGTAATCTAAAGATATATCAAAGTGTAGCAGGATGCACATAAGGCTACCATCGTGCCTCAAGTTTAAGGACTAGCTGT
>CM033108.1:15582550-15623931 GCA_019321725.1 Paulownia fortunei
TTCTTTCATTAATCCCACAACTTCATTTCATATTCTTTTACTTTAACCACCCTCAAACTTATTTCTTTTTATCTCCATGGGTGACATCTTTCATGCTCATACACTCAAATGCATTTTTTCATGCCCAAAATGTCTCCACTGATCCACAAATAAAATTGTGCACAATAAGTCACACATAAGGCTCTCTTAGGGACAATTTATGATTTTTAGGGTTACGAAAAAGTAGGTATGAAAAGCTACAAAAAATAAAGTCGAATGGTGGCTATTCATATGCTTATTCATATCCACTTCTTGCAAAAAGGCCCAATGGTGTAGTTAGTGATAATGATGTTATCATGGTAAGATTGAAAGACACAAATGAGCCAAAGATGGACTAAATCATTTCCAAGTTTGCTAGTTATCTAGGATTTCACCTCAAAGGGTAATCAAGTAAGTTGTAGAACACCTCATGTTGACCAAAATTACTCATTGGATGCAAAATCCTACACCAAGTAATACACAATTCACAAAATTTTGACAAAATCTGCTCAATGAACATTCTTCATTCATGAAATGGACACCTATAATCACAAAAAGGGAAAGAAATGAGAATGGGTAAAAGCAAAACAAAAGCAAAATGAAGGAAAGCCCAAATCTAGAAAGGGAACATGCTTCAAATTTTAACTAAGAAATTATTTAAGAGCTAAGGAAAAGGGAGTAATTCTAAGTTATAGTCATTAGCTTGACTTTATTACTTCTACTTGGAAAAAGGCAAGATAGAATTTAGACATCTTATGCTCGTTACCTTCTTTCGAATAGTGCTAGGATTGGCATTGATCATCATATATCAAGTGGTTTGATTTTCTCTACATAGGTCGCATCTTGAATAATCAACTCTAATCTTGGCTGTAGCCTACCCAAAAATTCTGAGTTGATTTGAAAATGCTTCTTGTATGGAAAAATAGCCTCAAGACAAGTAAGGGATGCCGCCAATCACTCAACCCCTATCTCTTCTCTTTTTTCTGCATATGCTCAAAAGCAAAGAGGTCAAAAGCATTTTTTTAATAACATTTGGGCTTTTTTATCAAATGATTCATTCCATTAAACACATTAACATTAGCATGCTTATCCCCATTCTTAATTTTATTTGAAGTCACAATGATGCCTCCAATTTTTCCTCAATCCTAATTTGTTGTAAAAGGTTAATGGCTAATGGGTCAACTGCAACAATTATATAACACATATTTTCATCTACCAGATACTTTATGGCTTTAAAAACATTGAAGGTTGACCGTTCATCCCCTACTCTAAGTATCAAATTTTCTAGTTTCACATCAATCAAGGCTCCACCCATAGATAGGAAAGGTCTACCTAAAGTAAGGCGCATATCAATATATTCCTCGATGTCCAAAACCATAAAATCAATCGGGAAAATAAACTTGCCTATCTTTACTTACATGTCCTCAACAATGCCTCATGGATACTTGATAGACTAGTTAGCTAGTTGTAGTTGCATCATTATTGGCTTAGGTGTCCCAAGTTCAAGCATCATATAAACCAAAAGAGGCATAAGATTAATGCTTGCTCCCAAATCACATAATGTTTTAGAGAAAGAAAGTGGACCAATAGTGTAAGGTATAGAAAAATTCCCAGGGTTCATAAACTTTAGAGGAAGCATATTTTAGACAATCGTTGAGCACTGCTTGTTTAGATTCATCATCTTATACTCCTTGAAATTATTTTTTTTCCTTGGATAAAATTTTCTACATATCTAGGCATTTAGAACAATACATCAACAAATGGAATAATAATATGCTACTTATTAAAAACTTCTGGAAACTTAAGAAATTGCATATTCGAGTGAGATCTACAAAGCTAAGAAAAAGGGGGAGGAATACTTATCATTTAAGTAGAAAAGCTTAATTGGAAGAGGCACTAGGGTTGGATATTTGTTTGTCATTCTTCACTTGAGTTTCTACCTCTTGAACTTAGGTGTCCACCTCCTTGCCACTTCTTAATGTAATTGCATTCACCTGCTCTTTTTGATTCCTCTTGGTGTCACTTGGAAGTGTATCTTAGGCTCGCCTGAATATCATACTTGCTAATTGCCCCACTTGTGTCTTCAAGTTACGAATTGACACCTCTTGGTTTTAAAATATCATTTTAGCAGTCGATATAAACTTGCTCATCATCTCCTCAAAACTTAGCTTTGTCTTTTAAGGTATGACATTGGGCGGTGATGGCCTACCATGTTTTGATTGCTTGATTTCCCCATGAGAAATTAGGGTGATTCCTTTATCTAGGATTCAATGTTAGAGTATGCATTGTTTTGTGGTCTATTGAAGTTCCTAAAGAAGTTAGCTTGCTCGATTAAGGAAGAGAAAGGATTTCCAACTTAGCATTTAGTGCTATAATGGCCACCTCCACACAGCTCATAAGCAATGACTTGTACCTTCATTGCTGAAGTACTTATAATGTCTATCTTCTTCTTAAATGCCTCGATTTGAGTCACAAGGGTTGAATTGGTGTCCATGTATACACTCTTATTGGCCTCTTTCCCAAACTCCTATCTATTTGCTATTGATAATTGTTTGATATAATTTCTTCCAACAACTATTAAGCTTCCTCTAGAGTTTTTCTCATGATTGTGCCTCCTACTACTGTATCTATCATGGATCGGTTGGTGGGTGACAGTTCATTGTAAAATGTTTGCTGTAATGGCCAATTCTCAATTCTCTCCTACATAGCCAATAACAAGTATTTTGCATGAATATGCATCTAATCAATGTGCATTATCGAATTATGGCATACAAATAGCATGATTACACGAACATGAATAATTGTTATTATATGCTTCAATTATGCTTTAACATGCATTAGTACATGAAATATGAGATCAAACTTTCATTTCTTGATTTAACATATTCCTTAAGTGCCTTTTTTGCAGTGAAAAGCTCGGTATCTCAGTTAAGGAAGATTAATGTGTTGAATGGCCATGAAATGAATTATTTATATTGCTCCATACTAGTTATATGCTAAAGTGATTAATTGCCTAAATATTTATTTGAAATATGTTACATTTGGCTAAGAACTAAAAGTATGCAAAATAGTGCAATTTGATTGGTTGGTTGACTAGGTTGCATAAAACCATTCTAAACCGCATTGCACTTGATTATAACACCAAAGCATCAATTTTTGTCATCTCCTTAGCCCATGAACGTGGCTTTTAGCATAAGAAGACACTAAGCATGATGCAACCAATCATCTCCCTCCACTTACCTCTCTTTGAAAGGTTAAAGAAATCATTTTCATCCATATTTCTTGTGGAAGCACCTCAAAAATGACCAGCCCTTATTTCCTAAGTTTCTCCCAAATTTCTACACTCTCATACTCACAAAAATTGAATTCAATCCATAGGAATCCATAGAACACAAGCTAGAACAAGTTTCCATCCTTTTAAGCTTGAAAACTGTTGATTTTGAAGCTTAAATCCAACTTAATCAAGGTATATTCTTTTTTAATATTTCTTATGATGAATTTATAGTATCTTGGATGGTTACATATTTTAGTATGCTTTTGTATGATTGAAAACTTAAGTAAGTTACACTTGAAGCCAAAACCAAGCTAGTTAAGCTAATTTTTAGCAAAATTGATAGTCTTGTGAAATTATTTAATTTACTTGTTTCTATTGATTTTGTAATTCTTATATTGTGTTTGGAAGTTTCGTTGAATTATTGAAAATAATAGCAATTAATTTGCTTAATTGAAGGGTACAATCAATTTAAGTTAGAACCGAATTTACGTCATGTTAATTTAGATTGTGTGCATGTTTTAGGGGCTACCCTAATAATTATATTTGAATTATTAGTTATTTAATGGATGCCCTAATGTTTAATGTCTTGAATTAGTAGTAAAATATGGAGCATGCATTGTTTTTAAGGTTATGTAATTGATATGAAGTTGTTTATAAAAGATTGAAAAGTGTATATGAACTTTAACTAGAATAGACTAAATGATTTATAAAAATGATATTAAATGGTACATGATTTGATTATGTTAGGCCTTTAACACATCCTATCTTCCAAAGAGATTGGTCTTTTCACTTTCCACAAAGTGGACTTGAGGTAAGTTGAAGCTTTCATTTGCTATATCACAAGAATCATATAATGTTGTTCATGTTTTAATGTGATTGTTATTATTTGTGAAATGATATAATGTTTGATGCATTTATGGTTTATGAAGCATGATACTATTAAGGATATAATGAGGTTTTTGAAAAGGAAGTATGGTACTTGATTGATGGTCGGGTAGACAAGGGTCGCGGGAGGGACCGGCGGACCTAATAAATGGTGGCATATACTTGAGGTTGAAAAACTAGTATAGGAAAGCCACAATGAATGAGATAGAATACGGCTAATACCTGAGGTTGAAAGACCAAGTATGGAAACCCCGTATTAGTTCTCTTATTGGCCAATCATTATGAATAGGTTCCGAAAACCATGGTCTATCACTATTAGTTAGGTACTACACTTCAAGGGCCATAAAGAATGATTTATGAATGAAAGTTATTAAATAGAATATTGCATTTAATGATTTATGAGATGTGCATATATGTTATTTGTTATTGCATCAGTTTCATCTTACTAAGCCTTTAGCTTATTAGATTCATGTGATGCAGATGGAAATGTACAGGTTTAAAGGTTGACTGAGTCTCTAGAGCGGCCGGATAGAGATTTGTTCATATGCCATGTTTCGACCTGTTTTATAGTTTATTTACAAAACTCTATTTTGTTTTTAAATAAGTCGCTCTGTTATGATTTTGTAAATAAATGTACTCAATTTTGATATATGTATATAGTGTGTTTAAAATGATTCAAGTTCTTTCTCTTATAGCTAACAATGGGAACTTTTATTAAAAACCATAACTATAGTAATGATGAAAAATTAACATTTCTTGACTTAACTATATCAGCTTGTTTAGGCTCTGCAGTTAGGTTAAGGGTTGTTACATTTGCACTTGCAACCATGTGGGAAAGCTATAGTGGGGGCATCTCCTTAACAAGTCCTTAAATTATTCCATTGCCTTATATAGAGATTCTAAATCAAATTGCACAAAGATTGACATGTCATTCCACATCTTTTCCATTTTGGAGGGTGGAAAGTATTTGGCAAGAAAAGCTTGTGCCATATCCTCCCAAATTATGATGGCACCGATGGGCACGCTTGGCCTTATCCCTATAAAGAAAATAGAAAAAGTCTCAAATGGATAGTATCATCAGTTACTCCATCACGCTTGAAAGTGTCCCATATCTCAAGAAAAATAGTAATGTGGGTATTGGGGTCGTAACTAGCTAAAACACTAAATTTACACAGAGGTCTAAATTGTTTGTATAATTATAGGTTTGATCTCAAATGTATTAGGTTGGATAGTTGGCCTCTTTATGCTTGACATAGTATCATTTATCGATGGCTTTGCATAGTCTAATAATGATCAATTTTCATTATCTTACTTATTGTTCGCCATTTTTTCCTTTGCTTCTTTTAAGAAATAATGAAGAGTTCTTTTAATATTTAGGTTGTATAACTCAAGATCCCAAGTAGAAGATCAGGTCATGTAATAAACTCCTATAGAAGGCAAGAAACTCCTAAGTAAATTAAATAAAAATGAAAGAAGAAAACAAAAATAAAGCAAGTAAAATGGTTAAACTACAGCTAGATGGATCAAATTCAATTTTAGAAAGGCACATTTCATGGCAACAACGCTAAAACCATAATGTGCTGAAAATCCTACAATAAGCGTATGGTGTTAAATTATAGTATAAAGTGATGAGAATACGAGTTGTTGTGTCCCAAGGAAGTATGTATACAAGTACCAAAGTTAGACCACTCAACTATACTTAACTGAATGAGATTTGTTCTACTAATTAAAAAATGAAAACAAATTAACAAAGCAAATTCAAAGCCAAGAATTGCAAGGAATAAAATTCGAGCGGGAGAAGTGTTATGCCATGGATCACCATTTTTACTTTATCACAAATTTCTAAAATTTATGGTTAGGATGAGTGTTTGTTTATGTGACAATAAATTTCCAGTTGTACTTGTTATTCCCTTTCAAGACATAAAAATTCTACCATATGTCGATAATTGGTTTAGCTAATACATAATGCATTAGGCTCTAGAACTCCACTAGCTTCCAACTTTATGTCTATGATTATTGTAAATCCTATATGTCTATAGCGACCTCGTCCACGACATACATTATAGGAGCACTTGTTGCAACACTACCTATCGATCTTAATTAAAACAACAAAGATCATTTTGAAGTTAGCCAAACTTTAAAAAAAAATAAACACATAATGTATTTCAACACAAACCAAACATCATCCACACTACAAATAAGATATCCACTCATAATTCTGTAAAAATGGTATTCTAAGCCATGACTAGAATTAGTTTAGCTTATGTTGAAATGAAGAAAACACCACATGTTCATCAACATCATGGGTTCACAAATTTCTCAAAACTAAGAAAATTTAAGAAGAAACTAAGGAAGAAAGTTACAACTTACTAAAGAGACTTCACTTCATCACTTGAATCTTCAATGCCCAAGGTGAGATCCTCCTCTTCTTAAAGTAAATTCCAAGATCCTTGAATGGTGTTTGAGTTTTAGTGGAGTGTGCGTGTAAAATATGTAAGAGTGTGTGTGTTTTGGTAAAGAGGATTTATGTTTGTGAATTAGGTGTGTATTGTGTGTAAAGGTTCATGAATGAGGTTATATGAGAGTGTGTGATATATGGTATACTCAATGAAGTATCACATAGATTCTAATGTATGATTTGTATCTATTATGTATGGAATAAGAAAGATGCCAAATTTAGCCTTTTTTCGACACTTGTTCCTCACAATCTGCCAATAAATATTTTGCACTTATACCGTGGAGTGACATGGTGTGAGGAACAGGTGTTGTGGCCTCATACTCCAAGCCCGACTATGATGTGATTTTTGGTAGTGGCACTGCCATGTGATATCTCTAGGGTCACAGTGCGAGTCTTATTTTTTCAGCACTTGGCAAATTTTTCATTTTTCAACTTTATTTTCTTCAACTCTTGCACCTACACAAAAATTGTAAAAATTATGATATGGCAAAACTCCAACTATTATGAAATAAATCTTCCAACTTTATGATTTTGAGAGTGTCGAAAATGTGTCAAATTATGACCTTATCATTCTTCCATTAACTAATCTTCTGATTAAAACAAGGGCATGGATTATTAGATGAAGCCTAATTTTAACTTAATAATTATGATTTTAGTTCAAGTCATATTGATAATTTGATGAATCATTAGAAAAACCTACATCTATTATTCATCCTATCTTGTCCAAGGTATTTAGGATCAAGGATAATAAAAATATTGGAGATTCATTGATTCTACTGGATATGTGGCAGATCATTTGTTGACCATTCATCGACATTCTTACAAAACGACCATACACCCAATACAAAGCCCTAGTGATTGTTATGCAATTGAAAAATATATAAAAGTAAATGATGTCATGCACATAGTTATCATAATGCCTCAAGTCAAAGGACTAATTATTGCACTATCATAATTAGGAATTTTTCATTCGACAAACAACACTTCCAATTGATAATTTTCTGTGGGCCACTTCGGTGTACTTGTCCTCCAACAAGCACCCATACACATGCATTAGCATCACCATGCCAATATCTATAGAATAAGAAACCATCCTTTAGAGCATGCATCGTGTGTGCAAGTCTATCGAGCTTATCGATGTCCCATCTCAATAAACCCCCGACTTAAAACAAGTTTAAGATCAAAGTTATAGAGGCACGTTTTAGGGTTGCCATTATATACACGACCATACCCTATAGCTATGTACAATGATATAGGGACATTTTCTAATTGGCATAATAAATAAAGTAAATACCTTTTTATTACTAAACATTATGAATAAGATTATTTTAACAAAAGTATAAAAACTCACCAGTAATTAGCTCATTGGGTACTACTCTAACAAATTTTTTAATTTGATCGAGGAAGAGAGTACTTGAGCATTAAGTTCATTGATTCTTTTTGAGATAATAGGATTCTCTCTTAGTGGACTTCGCCTAGCACGCTTGAACTCAATAGGGTAGCTGAGTGATGAAACTGAACTTGCTGATATGGTTCAGTCCATGACGAGCTTCACTGAGCTTTCTTCTTTATTCTAGGGTTATTCCCTTGAAATGGTGATATGTTTGATCAACAGAGTGCTATCAAAGTCTATCCCCAAAGTGCCATATGAGATGTGGCATGGAAAAGCCCCCTTTTATAAATACCTTTGGCTTTGGGGGTGCCCTACTTATGTGAAACAACAAGTAGGAGATAAGTTGGATACAAAATCCATCTTATGCAAGTTTGTGGGGTACCCAATAAAATCCAATGAGTACTATTTCTATGACTCCCCAGAACAAAAGGTGTTCATTTTAATGCCACCTTCCTAAAGATGGAGTTTCTATTAGATAGAAAGGGCGAGATTAGAGAGCTTGAAGAAATTCAAGAGTTATAAATACTTCCACAATCAACAAGGGGAACTTGAAGGATCTTGAGATAGCCTAAGAGATGTGGCCTTTTGTTGGAGAACAACAAAGAGGATGTTGCTAATGGATGTCGATCTAAGGAACTATGATGATGCAATGTCTAACATCGACTTAAAAAATGGAAATAAGCCATGCATATTGAAATGGACTTTATGTACTCCAATAAAGTATGGACCTTGGTAGACCCAACAGATGGAATTGTTCCAATTAGCTGTAAATAACTCTATAAATGAAATATTAGAGTATATGGAGAGGTTATGAACTATAAGCCAAGACTGATTGCGAAGGGTTATACTCAGAAACAAGGGATTGACTACAAGAAAACATTCTCACCAATTACAATGCTTTAGTCGTTCGCATATTACTAGCTATATTAGCTTATTATGACTACGAATTATGGCAAATAGATGTAAAGACTATTTTCTCAGTAAAAATATTGAGAAAAAGATTTATTTGAAGCAACTAGAGTATTTCATATACAAAGGGATAGAGCAAAAGGTTTGCAAACTCGAGATCAATTTATGGATTCAAGCAAGCTTCTCGAAATAGGAACATCCATTTCAACAAGACAATCATATCATTTGGTTTTCTTAAAAATCCAGATGAACCATGCACGTACAAAAAGGTTACTGAGAACGTAATAATGTTTTTGGTCTTATAAGTTGACTCATTGTGAAGGATGTAGGGATGTCTACACAGTTCTCCATGAAGAATTTGGGCGAATCATCATATATGTTAGGGATCAAGATCTACAGAGATAGATTTAGAAGGTTGTTAGGATTGTCTCATTCCATATACATAGACAAAGTGCTAAAGAGTTTAGCATGGAGAAATACAAGAGAGGATATCTCTCGATGAGTTATGGAATTTCTCTTTCAAAGTCTCTGTCCTTAAGGACTCTAAAGAAAAGAGAAAAGATAACTCACGTACCTTATGCATCTGTCATAGGAAGTATTATGTAGACAATGTTATGTACTAGGCTTGATATTAAGTATGCTCTGAGTGTCACGAGCAGATATCAATCTAATCCAAGTAAGAACATTAGATTACTATAAAGAATATCCTAAAGTACTTGAGATGAACTAATGATCTGTTCATGATTTACGGCAGTAGAGAGCTCAAGCTAGAGTGTTTAACTAATTCTAGCTTCCAGTATGTTGTAGATAATTTCAAGTCGATGTCTGAATTCTTGTTTACATTGCATTATAGTACGATCAATTGGAAGAGTTCCAAGCAAGATATGACAGTAGATTCTACCATTGAGGTTGAATACATTATGGCATCTAATACTGCAAAAGAGGCATTTTAGATCTAGAAATTTATTTAAGAGTTAGGTGTCATCGATTCGATACCGCTATATTGTGACAACAACAGTAATTGTATTGTTAAATTGAAATTCAAAGAATTGAAAAAATATTTCAATGCAATTTCTTTTTTCCATTGTATTCTTTTCTCAACATTTATATTAAATAGTATATTTCTTCAAAGATAAGCACATAATAAAGTGATACTATCTGATTCGAGAGATAATTGGTAGAAGCAATATCAATGTGGAGAAAGTTGGCTCAGCAGAAAATATAGCAGACCACTAATCGAACCCTTAGCTTAGCAAGTGTTTAAAGAATATCTTGAGAAGATTGGCTCAAATACAAGAGCAATTAGCACTAAGGCAAGTGGGAGATTGTTTAAATAGTGCCTGATGAGCCAATTAGTGGTTGCTTTTATACTCTTATAATAAACAATCTTTTTTTATTAGCATTGATAAAAAGGTAATCTTCATCTTAAATTTATATTATTAAAATTAGATAAAGTCCTTAGATCATATATGATTACGGGGCATGGTCGCTCATAGGATAGCGATAATGGAACATGCCTCTATGGTCATGGTCTTAAACTCATTCCAAGTCAAGGGCTTCTTGAGATGGGATAATTAGCTATTAGGACTTGCGCACGAGAAGCATGCTCATAAGGAGGGTGCCTCATTCCATAGACACCGATGTTGTGACACTAGTGTATATATGTAGATGCTTGTTAGAAAACAAGTACAATGAATTACCCCACTGAATATTCCCAAGGAAATATGATTGTTGAATGGGAAGTATACAATCATTATGATATTGTATGTCCTTTAACTTGAGGTACAATTATAATTTCATACTCAACATGGTGTACTTTGACTTATTCTTTGATTGCGTGACAATCACATAAAGGATTTTTGGATGCATCATCTTCGTTTATGAAGATTAGTAAGTGGCCAACAAAGGATCCATCACCTATCTAGTAGAATAGGTAAATATCCTATAATTTCCACTATACTTGATTTTAAAATCTATGGCTAAGATTGGGATGAGTAATTAGGAAATTCATTTGAATCGACATACTAAGAATAGTTTCATAGAATTGAGAAATTAGGATTTTGACTAATAATACATGCTCTAGGCTCAATTGAGAGATTAGTTGACAAAAAGATCGAACTTGCACGGTATTTGTAATTGAAATGGTTTGCCACCTTCACCTATGTCTAGGTATTTAAGGATGTTGCTAGATGCTAACCATGATTGGGGAGGTTCTTGGAATTAATGGGTTAATTTCAAGATTGATTAATTTGATTAGTTAATCATGAAAAATTGATGCACTGATTATTCGAGTATCACAAGAGTTGTGAGCCCACTACTAATATATGGGTGAATCTAAGGGACCACACATTAACTGAAAGAAGCTTATTTCTTAACTAAGTAAATAGTCCGATAGTTTAATTATATTTAAATTAATTTAATTAATTAAATAGGATTTAATTAACTCGAGTGTTGAATTATTTGAATTAATTAATTTACTTAGTTGGATTAGGTAGCCCATTATAGAACAAGTAATTAATTGTTCAAACTATTATTTATTATGGGCCTTTAAAATTTACAGATGAATTAATTTAGTTAATTGGATTAATTAGATTGGATTTAAATAATATTGGATCAAAACCCATTGGGTGTAAGCTTGTAGGAAGCCCATGAGGAATTTAATTAAGAATTAAATTTAAAAAATGGTTAGAAAATTAAGTTTTAGATTTTAATTAGAGACTTATCATAAGTCTTAGACTCAGAGTCCAAGACTTACCATAAGTCTTTTAACTAGGAATTGAAGACTTACCATATGTCTTTAATTTGGAAATAAATCCTTCCAAAGTAAATCCAAGTAAGTCTTGGAAAGGATAGAAAGACTTACCTTTTGGATTCCAAATTAGATTTGCATCTAGACCCTACATGAAAGAAAATATGGGGACTATATAAGACCCTATAGGGGCAAATTTTACAAGCTTTTCGGTTGTGAAAAATTAGCCCCATTTCTCCTCTTCTCTCTAAGAAATTATTTTTTGTCTTTCCTAGTCTTTTGATCATTTTTTTTCATCCTAGTTGAATTAACAGTTGATCAAACACCCAAGTAAATAGAGATTTGCTTTGTTCCATAATTCCATACAAACACCTTATGTAGGAGTCTTCAAATACAATCTTACTAGCTTCGGCTTTATTATGAGTGGGCATCCAAAGTCTAGATACATGCTTAGAGGATCAATGCTTGGGAATCTTGCCGAATTCAATCTTTGTACAAGGTTTTGGAATTGAAGAGTTTGTGAGAAACAATGACTTCAGTTGTTCCAAAGTCTTGTTTATCAAATAAAAGCATCAAGTATAATTTGATTGAAAACTAATTTATATTGTTGGGTATCAATTTTTTTAATGCATAACGGATTAATCGCATCAAACCCGAGACACCCAAATTTTGTATGTGATCAATATTATAGAACTTTATTTTTTATTGCATTTGGGGTCCCATGGTTTTGCAAACCCAACATCAGATCGAAGAACCCAATGAGAGATTCTTGCTTTGAGTCATGGGATTTCTCTTTCAAAGTCTATATCCCCAAGGACTTTTAAAAGAAAGAGAAACAATGACCCACATGTTTTATGCCTTCTTGATTGGAAGCATAATATATGTAAATCTATGTACGAGATTTGATATCAAAAATATTGTGAGTGTCACGAACAGATATCAACCAATTCGATGTGATAAGTATTGAAAGTCATAGAGACGATCTTTAAGTGCTTGCAAAGAAAGAAAGTTGTCTTCTTGGAGTATGGTTAAGGAGAACTGAAACTAGGATGCTTAATCTAGTTTTTAGTCCAATATAGATGACTTGATGTTTGTGTCTAGATTCGTGTTCATCTTAAATGATGCGAAAGTTGGTAGGAAAGAGTTCCAAGCTTGCAACAACTATAGATTCCACCACCGTGGTTCAATACATCGTAGCATGCAATGCTACGTGAATAGACTATTTGGATAGGGAATTTCATCCAAGTGTTAGATATACTTCCAATAGTTGTTAATTGAGTACATGAGTATTGCGATAACAAAGGGGCTATTGCACAAGCAAAGAAGTAAGGTCTCAATAAAGAATCTAAGCAGAAATAGATTATAAATATCATGATTCTAAAAATTATTGGTAGAGGCAATGTTAGTGTAGAAAGATTTACCTCAGTAAAAAATATAGCAGACCTACTGATGTAACCCCTCAGATAAGTATTTGAAGGAATCTTGGGAAAGATGGGGTTTAATACTAGGGAAATTGCCTGTAGGATAATGGGAGATTGTTAGAGTAATGTTCGGTGAGCCAATTAATTTGGCCATCCTTTATATTCTTGTTAAATCAATCTTATTCATGTTAATACCATTAAATGGCAATCTTCATCTTAAATTCATCATTATAAGAATTAAATTACCCCACTTTATGACCCAAACAATAAGTCTAAACTTAAGCTCAAAATTCAACCTTATTTGAATTTTAGATCAAAAATCAAATTAGGCCAAAAAAACTTTATTTGAATTTAAAGTTAAAATTAAAATCAACCAAAGGCCAAATTAGGCTCATAACTAAATATGGCCAAAAATCCAAACTTATAAGTTTAAGCCCAAGAATATATTAAGCCCTGAACCTTATTTGGATTCTAAGTCAAAACTAAATCAAGCTCATAATTAAAATTTAACTTAAGCCCTAATTTCTTTTAAACAGTAACATCAAGATAGCAACCTTAATCCAAAATTTTCTCTTTTGGTTTTGTTACATAAAAGAAATAATAAGTCCCAAAAGTTAAAACTACAATTTTGGAAGAAAAGAATAATTTAGTTAAGTAAGGGAAAGATTCCAGGGTACTATCAGAGCGGGGGGTCTGGTCGGATGTGTATTGAGGGCGGTCTTGGAATTTGGAAGGAACACAATAAAAACATCGTGAGTCATATATAAGGTGATTGTGACATCCCACATTAGTTGTAGAGGAAGATTGAAATAGTTAATAAGTGAGTATAATGAACTACTCTAACAACTTGGGTTAACCATTTTCGCAAAGCAATGACAAATGCGAAAAAGTTGCTAGTGAAATCTATTGTGCCAAAGTGTTTCTTGCGGGCTCCCACCCCTTATGCTTGGGGGTCACATACTGTAAATCTTTTGATATGCGGTAATGAAATGGGTAGAGTAGACATTCCCAAGTTCATTCCATTTACATAATTAATATAATTTAGTGGTAGGAATATCCATTCTCATAGGAATCTCTATGGCTAATGAGCATAAGATCCTGTCGGTATGTATATCTGCAAGATAGTAATTAAGAAGAAGTTCCTCAAAAATGAGAGTTAGGGAAAATTATGCGACCAACATCAAACCTACTGCTATCAGTACCTTCAAAGCAATTGAGGATTTTGATAAGGCCACAAAGGAGAAGGCCAGGGACATATATGCCCAGATTATTCACGAGAGCTTATGTACTTTGAGGGAAGCTGGGTGATTATCCAAGAAGGATGTAATGTTTTTAGATCGTAAGGTGCTCGATGAGGAGAAAGGCAAATTGAGGCTAAAGGAGTGCTAGGAGCAGCTTAGACAACTATAGATTTCCCTAGTGCACATGCAGGAGATGGAACCCCTAGGGCTATGAAGTCGAATGGGCATCCAAAGGTTTAACTTAGGTACTAATATTTTAGAGCTTCCTTTGCCATATTTTCTTTTCCCATATTATTTAAGGGACATGTTGATATATTCAAAAAATGTGTTACATAATTTACCTATGATTTCTGCATTTTAGATGTTATGTTTGCAAGAGGCTGGCATGTATTGTTACTGCTACTACTTTATAATTTCTTCTACGATAAGCTTGCTTTTAGCCTTTTTACATATTGTGTTATTTCATCATTATGCCTATTATAGCCTTTTCATGAGTGTATAATTTGATCATCATCTTCACTAAGGATTGTGCAGAGTAGCCTCTTATAAGTTTTAGGAATTTGCCACAGATGGCGCAGAGCCTCCACTTACAGGACTTAGTAGTTGGATAGGGATGACGCAGAGCCACTGCTTACAAAACTTGAAGAGATAGAGAGGAGCTACTTCTTATAGGATATAGAGATTTTCCAAGGATGGTGCAGAGCATCTTAAAGAGAGAACCTATGGAGTACCTAAGGAGATTTGGTTGTGGAAGACGTTAACCCAATAAAGATTCATGTATGTATGTATCAATATGGATTATGGATTAAGGTACACTTCTGATTTAAGTATTCAGTTCATTTTCTTGATAATTTATGTGATGATCCTAGATTATATGATTTTGTTAATCATATTTATATTAAAGTCTAACAAGTGGTATCAAAATAGTTCATATTAGATTATTAAGAAAATTTATTTCATCTTCAATATTATATTCGGTGTTACAATTTATTTGAAAGAAGAAATCAGAAAATGTTATAAAATTGTTAGTTATTCTACTGATATTACTTTTGGGTTAAATAATTTCATGAAGAATTCAGTTACAGAAATTTTATTTCTTTATGTGAAATTTTGTCATTAAGATTATATGTGGTTTCATAATCTTGTTTGAGAGAAGGAATTGGGAACAAATTTTATGATAACAATTCTTCTTCCTATTGAAATAATAATTTTTCAAGAATCTAAATATTCGCTTATGATATCAACAGTTTCCCTCCTAGCTTGTTGTTGTTTTTTGATATTTTGCAAATTAGAGGTAAAGTCATAGTTTGGAGGCGTAAACACAAGCATAAGAGGTAAATTTATTTGATGCATAATTTTTAAACGTATATGAAATAATATCATAGATAAATTAATAAAATAACTCCATGAATACTATAATGAATTAGAATTTACTTATTAATCAAAATTAAATAATTCCATAGATGTGAGTCCATTTATATAGTAATATTTGTAATTTGATTCAAATACAAAACAACCTTAAACAATCCAAATTTTAAATTTTGTCATGATGCAAGAGGATTATTGTTAGTTAGATATTGTACCTCGTTGCAGAACTTAACCTAATATTTTACAAACCCTCACTACTTACAAAAGCCTTGTGTGCTCTAGGCATGTCTGTATTATCTCAAATTCTTCCTACATTGGGTTGTGAATTGAATTGGGCCTACCCAAAATTGGGCTGTTTGGTCCATTTATATTTGAGTCAAGCTAAATTAAGTATGAGAAGGACTAAGTTTAGGGGTTCAAATTGAGCATGATGAAATTATGAGTTTAGTTTGAACTTTCTAGACTCGGCTGAAATAACCTTGAATTTTTTATATTTTAACTATAATTTTGATTCTCTATAAAGTATTATTAACATATAAACAAATTATTTAGGGATCTAGCTATAGTAAGGGGTGATTGGTATGCAGGTTTGGAATTAGATAGGAATGAAATGATATTAGTATAATAATTCCTGTTATGTATAAGGATTGAGAAATAAATGAAATCGTCGTATCTTACTTGATTTCAATATCATAATTGGTAATTAGGAATGAATGATAAGAATGAAATAAAATAATTTTAATTACCAAATTATCCTTTAGTAGAAATTTTAAATAAAATTATATTCAATATCTTGTTCGTAATAAGTCTATTATTATTTTAATCGATATTAAACAATATATATAAAATATAGATAAATTTTTTCACTAATATATATTTTTAAGGTTTCTTAGTCAATCGACAAAATTTAGTTCAATTAATTTATCTTGTTCAAGGATTGTTGCAGGTGGATTTTTTGCTATTTTAGTAGAAAAATCTACAAAATATGCACGAAGCAAAAAATAAGTAAAGTATGGAAAACATATTCATTTAATATAAGCTCTTTAATATTAAATGTATCCCACTATTTTCTTTGAATTCTATCACGCTTAACGAAAGTTCAGGAAATTTATTTTTCTTAGTGGGCTTGAGGTCCAATCAAAAATATTTCACACCTAATTTAATGAGCCCATTAAATATTTCTAATGGTAGTCAACTCTTTGACGATCGTATCACAATACAACCCTAAATTTTGTTTTGTCTCACCTCTTCCCATATACCCTAATTTTATGAGAATGTCACTCATTAGGATTGGATTGATACTTTCTGACCTATAGCATAACAAATATTTGGAGCAAGTATAAGCCACAATGCACATCAAGCTCCAAACAACAATCATTGAGATATAGTGGTCTGGACACTTCTCTTGGAGTCTTTGGTCACATTTTAAGGCTGGAATTTTATAATATATAAGTATTTATGAGTTTAAAACTCTCCATTTTAATTTATTCTAAAATTCTACAAATATGGCTCTTAGCACAAAGTAAGATGCCTTTTGATCGATTTGCACGGATTCTAACACAAAATATTGAGTTTTACTCATGATGTCCGTTAACTCATAGGTTAAAGGATATACATACTCCTTATCTCCTTAGCTAATATGATGTCATCTATAAAGAGATAGAATCATAAACCTCTTAACAGAGTTTTTCACAAGAGAATAATGGTCTTAATCTCAATAATGAGAATGTATGAATCATCGTGTTATGAAATTCCATGTACCATCCTCTCAAATGAAGATTTTAAGTTCACAAACTTTATCTTCTTGGCCTTTTACTATGGAATCTTTCAAGCATTCCATATAGGTTTCTTTACATAATTCTCTATAGACTAGTTCTCCATTTGATAATGCAATCTTTATTCTATTTGATGCAATTCTAAAACTTAGATATCCACAATAACCAAGAAAATAGAATAAAGGCATATATCACCATCAATGAAAAAAAAAGTTTGACTTCAAAAGTATAATTTTTTTAACCACTAGGTTAACTTTACACCTCATAATAATTATATCAGCCTTTGGCTATATTTTGAAAACATATTAATTCTCAGTAGCCTTGTTCTAAAGTTTAACCAAAATTCCAAACTTCGTATGATTTTGTAGAATCGAGCATTTGCTGTTGTGCTAAAAATTATAGCTTATAGCTACTCTGCAACTCAAATATTTAAATAGTGCAATATCCCAAATACCACATTTGGCTATGATTTTGCTATGAGAGCAATTATTACCACACAAGCTAATAATCGCCTCCTCAACAACTTACCACAAGAGTTTTTTATAACATAGGCTAACAGATTTCATAGTTGCATAGTATTTTTCTATTGCCTTAATTTAATTGCCTTTTTAGGACATGATAGAGTCTCACCATTCTAGACTCTACATCATCTTCTGGAGACTATTTTACGCTTGCACAAAGTTATGATTCAATTTAGATTGATCACTTGGATAAAATTACTCCCACTTAAAATTGAAATCAATAAATAGTCTTAGATAGAATTGCTCACACTCAAATTTTAGAAGCAATAACTAGTATTCATCACAAGTGATCTATCAGGTATATAACCACTATCTGAATCATTTAATTCAAGCAAGATTTTTTTGTTTTAAAAAAAGTTCTTCCCTCATAGGAAAATCACTCTCCTAAAAATATTCTATGATATAATGTGAATCATAATTCCATCTCTTTGTTCACTTAGAACATGTATCCCTTATACTATTTGGTATATCTTCAAGATATACTTTTATGTCTCAGGGATCTAATTTTCAAATTTGTATAATTAGAGACAATTAATTCTCAACTTCTAAGGCAGCTCTGGCCAGATCATCTACCTGTCCATAACTTTTATAAAATGAAAAATATCAGTTATGAAGGTTTTTCTAATACAGGTGTAGACTCCAGTTAACCAAAATATATTTCCCAAAGAAAATCAACAAGTTAACTTAAGTTTTTATAGATCTCGTTAAATCAAAAATAATTTTCTATTCTTTCTCTTTAAACACCATTCTATGTAGGTGTGTTAGGAATATTCAATTACTTGTAACTCATTCTTCATTACATAGATTATTTAAATAATTAAAAAATCATTCACGCCTTAGGTCTAGTCTCGAAGTCATTCAAATTAATTCTTTCTCATATTCTAAAACATTTAGTATTTCAAATTATGAGATATCAAACAGATATGACAAGGCATGTGAATATTTTATCAATGTAATGAAGTATAAGACTATATGCCTCCATAACCTTCACATTAATCTGATCACATATATCTATAAGAATTAATAGCAAAGAAAGTTTGACTCTATAGTCTTTTGAATGGTTCCAACCTGAACTTATAGCACAAGTCGACAATCAATTGTAAAAGATAAACTCAATAAATCTTCTCTTACCAGTTTATATTTCTATCCATTATAACCTGATCATGCATTTACATTACTCATAAAACATACATTCATTGTAATAAAAATAATCAATATAGTAATTAAACATACATTGGTCATAATTCATCACCACTAACCATTCAAAATGTCTAGTACCACAGTAAGTATCTTCTAGTAGATACTAACCAAGCCACAATTCAAATTCAAGAAAAAGAAATAATCTTAGAAGAACAATTGTAAAAATCAAGTTCTACAAATTCTTGTAGATTGGATACTTTGTAGAGTAATAGCATGGCCAACTTGCAATCCAAACATGTAAGTACCAATTATTTTTACATTTGATTTTAACTTAATTCTACATATATCTATTTTTGTATCAAAGTGAACTTGGCAAAATTCCACAAATGCCTCTCAATATCCAATTACTATAAATCTATAATCCACATAGGATAAGATTTAGTGACATAGTGCTTCATGTGTCAATAGCACTTATAGAAACTTCATTATGTGCTATCTTTTTAACTCAGTGCAATCACGAGTGAAATAAACCAATAGTATGGTTACTATAGTACTATTAACCCTATACCACTTCACTTCAATCAGTGATTAGGTTTGTTCTTCTTAGATTCATTTCCAATATCCTTTCTATTATTGTCTTTGTCCTGATTTTAGTTATATTAAGAACCCGAAGCCCTCTTAAAACCTAGTCTCACGCAAAAGGCATAAGTTGAGTAAATCAAATTTGACTTTCAGATGTTCCCTATTATTAGAAATAGATAATTAAACTTGAACTTACTACTCATCAGTGAATACATTTCTAGCTGACTATAACCTCTAAAAGTAATTGACATCATCTTTAAATGCCATGTCTTTAATGCACAAAGTGTTTCTGGTCAAACTATTGTCAGCCATATAATGTCTCAATTCTCAATTGTACCTATGTATTTTTCTTACGTACATCCATAGATCAATAGTTCAATAGTATGATTCTCTCATTCGCACATGAGACCATCAATCATATAGTTTACTGTGTATTCTCTTATCCACTTTTGGTAAACTTGTTGATGTTTCCTCTATTGAGTAGTATGATCCACACTAAATCTTATATGACTTGATAGATGCTCTTTAGAGCATTTAACTCAATTATAAGTAAATTATGAAACTCAATTATGAAACTTTTGAGATTATTTCTACCATGTATAAGCAGCTTCTATTAAAAATTTATGGTGTAATATGAAGCATATCAAGATTTTCCATTAAATATCCATCAAACTTTCATCATACGGGTTAATACTTAATAACATGAAAAAATATTTTAACACATTAAACAGAGCCAAATAACATCAAGAATTCAACCATATATAGCTCTAAAACCAAACAAAAATTAAACACAAATAAATATGAGACAAGTTCAAGAAAACTTATCACAAGACGAATATTTTGCCATGGTTGAATCATCAATGTTTCTTACATCTTTGAAAACTTGCTTTCATCCAAACTCAATCACATATGAAAGGGGTTTGATCCACAATCTAAATATTTCTTCAAGTGGTGGTGTTCTTCAAATGTTGATCACAATAGCCCTTTTTCTCTTCCTATTTTTTTTCTTATTTTATTTTCACACAAAGAGTTTTTTCTATTTGTTGTTCTTAAAAATTAGTAAGAAGATGAGGGATAAGTTTTCTTTTACGTTCGTTATGAGGTGGTTTTCAAAAAACTACTCCCATCAAAAATCTATTTTCTTTTTGAACCTTTTGGGTCGGGTTACCCTCATGAGCAACCCATTAACATATTTAATATTTCTTACACCATACATGTTCATAATAAACATCACATGTAATTATCAGAACATGTAAATTTACCAAGTTTTTTAATGCAATTGTTGACTTGCTTGAAAAATTATTTTTCAAAAATTACTAAAATTCATATTTAATTTTAAAAATTTAGAAAATAAAAATAAAAACGGACCTAGACAAACGACGCGATGAGTAGCACGAAGGTTGCCCGTGGTGCGCAGGCTGCTGCGTGTGATGCAATAGGCATCTTGCTTGCTGCTGTTGCGTGTAGTGCACACCGCTGCCCGCAACCAGGTGTCTCACACCCGATAGGCGCACAACCCTTTTTTGTGTTATTTTTCTTATTTTTATATAATTAAATAATTTAAATAAATAATTAAATAAAAATCCCAATCATTAATTGTAATAATTATGCAAAATTAAATTTAACATGCTTAACATGAATTTAAAAAATTTAAAACATGTACTCACAAATCCAAAATTCACAAAATAAGTGAAATTGTGGCTCTGATACCATTATTTGGATTTTTTCTATAATCGCAGGGGCATGGGCAGTGGAAAATTATTTTTTATATATATATTTATCAAATAAATACATTCTCTCGATTTGAAAGTGATTCTAAAAATTGTGCTTATTTAAGTGAATATATAAACAAATATATTAAATTTAGATTATACCTTTCGAGCAATCTGGTTGTTGTAGGGAATGAAGCAATCAATTGTTATATTCCTGGCTTATCAGACTCGTAGGGATTCAATTGTGTCCCCTCTATTAGGTCCATGATATGAAAAGTAACACCATTTAAAAGGATTCACAAGTATTCTTAAAATCATTGCTAATCTAGATTTGGAGTAATAATTGCCCTTTAACCCAATTGATGGATCAAGAAAAAGTTTTCAAGAATACTAAAGATTGATTGTTTTAGTTCTTGAAATTTTGATGTAAAGACAATATCAAGAAATTAGTTTTCTTTAAAGAACAAGAAAACAAGACTCTCAAGAAAACACCTTTCTTTTTCTTTCTTTTTTTTTCCTTTTCTTGGAGAGAAAAATTATAATGCCCAATTATCTCCTACATAGTTAATAATAAACATCTTGTATGAATATGCATCTAATCAATACGCATTACTAGATTATGACATACAAATAGCATGATTGCACGAACATGAATAATTATTACTATATACTCCACTTATGCTTTAAAATACACTAGTACATGAAATATGATATCAAACTTTTATTTTTTTTATTAACATATTACTTAAGTGACTTTTTGCAGTGAAAAGCTCGGTATCTCGATTAAGGAAGATTGATGTGTTTAATGGCCATGAAATGAATTATTTGTATTGCTCCATACTTGTTATATTCTAAAATGATTATTTCCATAAATATTTGCAAGAAATATGTTACATTTGGCTAAGAACTAAAAGCATGTAAAATGGTGCAATTTGATTAGTAGGTTGACTAGGTTGCATGAAATCATTCTAAACCACATTACACTTGATTATAACACCAAAACATCAATTTTTTTAATCTCCCTAGCCCATAAATGTGGCTTTTGGCATAAGAAGACACCAAGCATGATACAATCAATCATCACCCTCCACTTACCTTTCTTTGAAATGTCAAAAAGTCATTTTAGCCACATTTTCTTGTGGAAGCTACTCAAAAAATGACCAGCCCTTCTTCTCCAAGTTTCTCCCAAATTTCTACACTCTCATACTCACAAAATTGAATTCAATCCATAGGAATCCATAGAACACAAACTAGAACAAGTTTCTACCCTTTTAAGCTTGACAACCGTTGATTTTGAAGTTTAATTCCAACTTAATAAAGGTATTTTCTTTTTTAATGTTTCTTATGATGAATTTATAGTATCTTGGATAGTTACATGTTTTAGTATATTTTTGTATGAATGAAAACTCAAGTGCGATAGACTTGGAGCCAAAACCAAGCTAGTTAAGCTAGTTTCTAGCAAAATTAATAATCTTGTGAAATATGCTTAATTTACTTATTTCTATTAATCTTGTAATGTTTATATTGTGTTTGGAAGTTTCTATGAATGATTGAGAACAATATCAATTAGTTTGCTTAATTGATGGTTAGAATTAATTTAAAATAGAATCGAGTTTACTCATGTTAATTTGGATTATGTGCATGTTTTAGGGGATGAGCTAATATTTATGTTTGGATTATTAGTTATTTAATAGCTTCCCTAATGTTTAATGTCTTGAATTAGTAGTAAAATATGGAGTATGCAATATTTTTGAGGTAATGTAATTGATATGGAATTGTTTACAAAAGATTGAAAAGTGTATGTGATTTTAATTAAAATAAATTATGTGATTTATTAAAAGGATATTGAAAGGTACATGATTTGATTATGGTAGGCCTTTCACACATCCTATCTTCCAAAGAGATTGACCTTTTCACTTAGCACAAAGTGGACTTTAGGTAAGTTGAAACTTTTATTTACTATATCACAAGAATCATATAATGTTGTTCATATTTTAATGTGATTGTCATTATTTGTCAAATGATGTAATGTTTGATGCATTTATGGTTCATGAGGTATGATACTATTAAGAATATAATAAAATTTTTGAAAAAGAAGCATGGTACTTGATTGATGGTTGGGTAGATAAGGGACGCAGGAGGGACCGATGGACCTAACTAATGGTGGCAAATACTTGAGGTTGAAAAACCGATATAGAAAAGCCACAAAGAATGAGATAGAATACAGCTAATATCTGAGGTTGAAAGACCAAATATGGAAACCCCGTATTATTTCTCTTATTAGCCAATCATTATGAATAAGTTCTGAAAATCATGGTCTATCACTATTAGTTAGGTACTGCACTTCAAAGTCCTTAAAGAATGATTTATGAATGAATGTTATTAAATTGAATAATGCATTTAATGATTTATGATATGTGCATGTATGCTATTGTTATTGCATCAGTTTCATCTTACTAAGCCTTTAACTTATTAGATTCATATGATGCAAGTGGAAATATATAGGTTTAGAGGTTGACTGAGTCTCTAGAGCGATCAAACAGAGATTTGTTCATATGTCATACTTTGAGTTATTTTGTAGCCTATTATGAAAACTCTATTTTTTTTTAAATAAGCCACTTTGTTATGGTTTTGTGAACATATGTACTCAGTTTTGATTTATGTATATGGTGTGTTTAAAATAAAATGAAACAACAAATGAATTCAAGTTCTTTCTCTTATAGCTAAAAATGAGAACTTTTATTAAAACCATAACTCTAGTATAGTTGAAAAGTTAACATTTCTTGACTTAACTGTATTAGCTTGTTTAGGTTCTATAGTTAGGTTAAGGGGTGTTACAATTTGTGGTATTAGAGTGGAGGTTTAGTTGTTCCTGTAGACAGAAGAAGGCATATAAACATATCCTGGCTAGGAAACTCGATCAACTATTTGTTTTTTTTCCTTTATGTTTATTTGATTATATTTTATTTCATGTTATTTTCATGATTATGTATTTATTATTGGCTAATGAATGGAATGATATTCGGCAATGCATATCAGGTCATGGCGCCAAAAAGAAAGATAGTGGATGATCATAAGGGTAATCATAGTGTGGTGAACAATTTGACTGATCTCATTCAACAATAGACTAGAATGCATGGTGAATAGATACAACAATTGCTAGATATGCAACAAAGAAGCCAATAACATAATCAACGACTTCCTCCACCATAAGCTCGATAGGATACTTCACAAGCTATGTTTGAGAATTTAGAAAGATGGAACTTATTGATTTTAATGGTGGGTCTGATCCCATTGTGGTAGAGGAATAGGTGAAATCTTTGGACACTATCTTTGACTATATACGAATTGATGAACCTGGTGGGAAGGAGCTAAACTTGTAGTAAATATGGAAAAGATGACTTGGGAGAGGTTTAAAATAATCTTTTATGATAAGTATTTCACCAGGGATGCTAGGTCCCTTAAAGTAAAAGAATTCCTAGAGTTAAAAGAATGAGGGATGTCTGTATATGATTATGTGTGAAAATTTGAAGAGGGTTACAAGTATGTGCCATACATCACCAGAGACAACAATGAGAAGATGGATCATTTCCTGAGGGGCCTTAATCCATAAATTAGAAGAGATGTGAGAATATCTTCAGCAATAAAGTTTAGAGAACTGGTGGACAAAGCTTTGATGGCTGACTTAGATAAAAAAGAGATTGAGAAATTCCATCATCAAAAAAAGCAAGTATTCACTCCAAGAAATGTAAAGCAGTAGAAGAAAAGAGAGCAAAAAATCAAACAAGGGAATGAAAAACATCTTAGAGTTGGGCAGACTTCTACTGTAGTTGAAATGCTTAAATGTGCTAAGTGTGAGAAGAATCATTTTGGCGAATGCTTTAGTGGTACTATCTTCTGCTTTAAGTGTAAAAATCCTAGACATATAGCAAAGGATTGCCCAATAGTATAGGGGAGAGTTTAGGGGAGAGTATATGCAATGACACTAGAACAAGCTGATGTAGATGCTTCAGTAGTCACAGGTACTATTTGAATTTCTGGGATACCTGCAATTGCATTGATAGATTCTGGATCTATGCATTCATTTGCATCACATGCATTTGTGAGAAAATTAGGCATTACACCAAATTTATTAAAAGTAAGGTACAGTGTGACTGTTCCAACTGGGGAAAAATAGATTCCAACCAAATATTAAGGGCTTGTTCTATTTAAATTAGTGATAGGACTCTTTATGCAGATCTCATTGTTTTACCAATGCCAAATTTTGAGATTATTTTGGGTTTGGATTGGCTAATCAAATATCATACAACAATTGATTGTAACAAGAAGATTGTGATTTTTCAGCCACCTAAAGAAGAAGAATTTATGTTTAGTGGTACCTCATTATCACGGTTCCTTACCAATTATAACTACTTTGAAAGGTCAAAAGATGTTGAATAAAGTTTGTGTTGGATATTTGGCAAGTGTTCTAGACACTTCAGTCAAAACATAATTGAAACCAGAAAATGAAAATGTGGTTAGAGAATTTCTTGAGGTATTTCTAAATAATTTACTGGGACTGCCACCAGATGGAGAGATTGAATTTGTGATTTATGTTATGCTAGGAACTACTCTTATTTCTAAAGCACCATATCGAATGGCACCAACAGAATTAAAAGTGTTAAAAGTTCAACTACAAGAATTACTTGATAAAGGTTTTATTTGCCCTAGTTATCTCTTTGGGGAGCACTTGTGTTGTTCGTGAAAAAGAAAGATAGTACATTGCGGTTGTGCATTGACTATAGAGAGTTGAATAAAGTAATAATCAATAATAAGTATCCACTTCCAAGAATAAATGATTTGTTTGATCAATTACAGGGAGCATCAGTATTTTTTAAGATTGATTTGCTCTCTGGGTATCATCAATTGAAGATCAAGAAAGAAGACATACAAAAGACTGCATTCCGAACAATATAATGAATTTCTTGTGATGCCCTTCGGTTTAACCAATGCCCCTACAGCTTTTATGGATCTAATGAATAGGGTATTCAAGCAATATCTTGATAAATTTGTGATTGTGTTTATTGATGATAAAAAGAGCATAAGGAACATTTGAAGATGGTGTTGCAAGTTCTTAAGAAAAAGTAGTTGTATGCTAAATTCAAGAAGTGCAAATTTTGGCTTGAGCAAGTGGTATTCCTAGGTTATGTAGTATCTAGGAATGGTATTTTTATTGATCCAGGCAAGGTAGAAGCTGTCATTAAGTGGCTAACACAAACAAATATATCAGAAGTAAGGAGTTTCTTGGGATTAGTACAGTACTATCGATGATTTGTTCAGGGGTTTTCAAAGATAGCAACTCCGTTGACAATGTTGACAAGAAAGAATGTGAAGTTCTTGTGTACCGATGCTTGTAAAAGAAATTTTCAAGAACTGAAACATAAATTGATTACAACTCCTATTCTTACCATTCTAACAGGAACTGGTGGATTTGTAGTGTATAGCAATGCTTCAAAAAATGATTTAGGTGTTGTTTTGATGTAAAATGGGAAGGTTATTACCAATGCTTTAAGGCAATTGAAGGAGTATGAAAAGAATTGCCCAACCTGTGATTTGGAACTTGCTGTTGTAGTTTTTGGTTTGAAAATCTGGAGACATTATTTCTATGGTGAGAAGTGTGAGATATACACATATTATAAGAGTTTGAAGTACTTCTTTACCCAAAAGGAGCTGAATATGAGACAAAGAAGATAGTTAGAACTTGTGAAGGATTATGATTATGTGATCAATTATCATCTTGGTAAAGCGAATGTGGTTGCAAATGCATTGAGTAGAAAATCCACATCATCTCTTTTTATTATACAAAAGTCAATATTACTGGATTTACAGAGATTAGAGCTTGAAATTGTACCTAAAGGGAAAAAGTGTTCGTTTTTAGCCTTAGTGTTGAGACCTGCATTTCAAGATAGAATTAAAGAAGGTCAAAAGATGGATATGCATTTGTGTAGACTGAAAAAAAAAGATTGATACTGGAAAGAGGCCAAAATTCTCTATTACCGATGATGGAATTATTCCATATAAAGAGAAACTGTGTGCGCCATTGACAAGGCCATAAAAAGAGATATTTTAGAAGAAGCTCATACTACTCCCTACTCGATACATCCAAGTAGCACAAAAATGTATAAGGACTTACAACAACATTATTGGTGGCCTAAAATGAAAAGAGATATAACAAAATTTATGGCTGAATGTCTAACTTGTCAACAAGTTAAGATTGAACATCAAAGACCATCAGGGTTGTTGAAGCCTTTGTTGATGGAAATGGGAGCACATTACAATGGGAGTGTTTGGATTACCTAGAACTCAAAAGGGCTATAATTCCATATGGGTGATTGTTGATAAATTAACTAAATTAGCCAATTTTCTTCCAGTGAAATCCACATACAATATAGACCAGTATGCTTAACAATATATTAAAGAGATAGTTAGGTTACATGGGGTGCCAATTTTAATAGTATCCGACAGAGATCCTAAGTTTACATCTACATTTTGGAAGAGCTTACACAGTGCCATGGGAATGAAACTTGCATTTAGTATAGCATTTCATCGACAAAGTGATGGGCAATCAGAGAGGGTTATTCAGATATTAAAGGATATGTTAAGAGCTTGTGTGCTAGATTTTCAAGGGAGTTGGGATGTGAAGCTTCCATTAGTGGAGTTTACTTATAATAATAGTTATCAATCAACAATTGAAATGGTGCCTTATGAAGCATTGTATGGAAGGAAATGTAGATCTCCAGTTCATTGGGATGAAGTTGGGGAACGAAGCCTACTTGGTCTAAAAATAGTTCAACATACCGCTAAGGTAGTGGAGGAGATATGAGAGAGAATGAAGATCGCGCAAAAGTAAATAGAAAAGCTAGGTAGATAAACAAAGAAAAGATCTAGAGTTCGTTATTGGGGATCATATGTTTTTAAAAGTAGCTCTCATGAAAGGTGTCATGAGATTTGGAAAGAAAGGAAGACTCAACCAAAGGTATGTCGGTCCATTCGAGATTCTTGAAAAAGTTGGTGATAAAGCTAATAGAGTGGCCTTACCTCCATCATTATCTAGGGTTCACAATGTTTTTCATGTGTCTATATTGAGGAAGTACATTTTAAACCCCTCTCATGTGTTTAGTTATAAACCATTGGAATTGAGTCCTGATTTAGCTTATGAAGAGAAACCAGTGCAAATTCTGGATCAGAAGGAAGAAGAGTTAAGAAAGAAAAAGATTTGACTTGTTAAAATATTGTGGAGGAATCATTTTATAGAAGGGGGCACGTGGGAAAGAGAAGAAGAAATGCAGAGCAAGTGTTCGGAATTATTTGGTATGTTAAATTTTGAGAATGAATTTTTTATAAGAAATGAAGGATTGTAATGCCCAATTATCTTCTACATAACCAATAATAAATATCTTGCATGAATATACATTTAATCAATACACATCATTAGATTATGACATACCAATAGCATGATTGCACAAATATGAATAATTATTATTATATGCTCTACTTACACTTTAACATGTACTAGTACGTGAAATATGAGATCAAACTTTTATTTTTTTATTTATTAACATATTTCTTTAGTGACTTTTTATAGTGAAAAGTTTGACATCTCGATTAAGGAATATTGATATGTTGAATGGCCATGAAATGAATTATTTATATTACTCCATACTTATTACATTATAAAGTGATTATTTGCCTAAATATTTGCATAAAATATATTTCATTTGACTAAAAATTAAACGTATGCAAAATGTTGCAATTTGATTGGTAGGTTGACTAGGTTGCACGAAATTATTTTAAACCACATTACACTTGATTATAATACCAAATCATCAATTCTTGTCATCTCCCTAGCCCATAAATATGGCTTTTGGCATGAGAAGACACCAAGTATGATGCAACCAATCATCACCCTCTACTTACCTCTCTTTGACATGTCAAATAAGTCATTTTAGCCATATTTTCTTGTGGAAGCTCCTAAAAAATGACCAGCCCTTTTTCTCCAAGTTTCTCCCAAATTTCTACACTCTAATAATCATAAAAATTGAATTCAATTTATAGGAATCCACAAAACACAAACTAGAACAAGTTTCTACCCTTTTAAGCTTGAAAACTATTTATTTTGAAGCTTAATTCCAACTTAATCAAGGTATATTCTTTTTCAATATTTTTTATGATGAATTTATAGTATTTTGGATGTTTACATATTTTACTATATTTTTGTATGAATGAATAATCAAGTGGGATAGACTTGAAGCCAAAACCAAACTAGTTAAACTAGTTTCTAGCAAAATTGATAGTCTTATGAAATATGCTTAATTTACTTATTTCTATTAATCTTGTAATGTTTATATTGTATTTGAAAGTTTCTATGAATGATTGAGAAAAATAGCAATTAGTTTGCTTAATTGATAGTTAGAATTAATTTAAGTTAGAATCGAGTTTACTCATATTAATTTGGATTGTATGCATGTTTTAGGGGTTACCCTAATATTTATGTTTGGATTATTAGTTATTTAATGGTTGTCCTAATATTTAATATCTTGAATTAGTTATAAAATATGGAGTATGCAATATTTTGAGGTCATGTAATTTATATGAAATTGTTTACAAAAGATTAAAAAGTGTATGTAATTTTAATTAGAATAGATTATGTGATTTATTAAAAGGATATTGAAAGGTAGATGTCGTATTTCATTTTGATGTATCTTCTGATTGTCTGACAATCACAAAGGGGATAAATTAGATGTTGCATTGATATGTATGAAGGTTAATGAGTGGTGAACAAATGATCCATCACTTATCTGGTAGAACAAGTGAATCTCTTATGTTTTCATAGTTCATGACTCAAAAGTCATTGGTCAAAGTAGGATGAAAGTTAGATGGAGGTTTCTAATGATTTATCATGAGTCATTAAAACTTGAAATGGAATCATAATTATTGAGCAATTAGAGTTTCGACTATTGATCCATGCCCTACACTCCATCGGGAGATTAGTTGACGGAAAGATCATACATGTATGATACTCGTAATTGAAATAAGTTCACTCGCTATTTCACCTAAGAGTAGGTAGTCATGATACACTTGTTAGGTGTTTTGCATGACTTCTGAG
Organism: Paulownia fortunei; assembly: GCA_019321725.1. Taxonomy (NCBI): domain Eukaryota; kingdom Viridiplantae; phylum Streptophyta; class Magnoliopsida; order Lamiales; family Paulowniaceae; genus Paulownia; species Paulownia fortunei. The sequence goes on from CM033108.1 coordinate 15,613,142, forward strand.
GTTCTTGAAAATTAAGGAGTTAATTTCAAGCGAACTAATTAATTGGATTAATTAATCAAAATAATTATTATTTATAAGTTGCAAATATTACAAGCCCACTGCTACCTTAGTTGTGAACCTAAACGGTCACGTACAATTTGAGATGGAACAATTCTAATTTTGAAATTAATCCAAAGGGTTGGATCCAATTAATTAATAGAGATTAATTAATTGAAGCTTAAATTAATTCCAGGAGTTGAATTAATTATTTAATTAAATAATTAAATTATTTAATTGAACCTAATAAGATTAAGGAGTCCAATTGGAGTGAAATAATTATTTTATTAGATCAAATTAATTATATAGTCCATAAATTAATTTAATTATTAAATTAATTTACTTAGTTAAATAATTGAATTATTTAATTGGATCTAATTTGATTAGATGGGCTAGATGGAATTACTTGGGTAAGATAATTATTTAGATTAATTATGGATTAATTCAAAAAGGCATATTAGAAAAGAGACATGAAAGTGATTGAAAAATGATGGAAAGTCAAGAGTTTGAAATTTTTGGGTAATCTTGAATATCTTTGGAAGATATGAAAGAGATAAAATTGGAAAAAATTTGGAAGAACCAAAATATCTTGCAACCAATTACAAGGAGACACAAAATACTAAGAGTAGGACACTTGAAATTGAAATTTTTTGTGCCCTATAAATACATCATGGTCAATAATTTAAGGAAGAACAATCATCCCAATAATTTTTGGCCATAAAGAAATAAATAGAAGAAAATTATTTTCTTCATTCGTCCTTTTTCTTCCAAAATTCCATCTTTAAGTGTTAATTCTTTCATCACAAGTTGAAAACAAGAATTAATATTTTCTATGCACACTCCATCAACTAGATTTAAAATAAATCAGAATTGCTACCAAAATTTTGATTTTGTATTCTTACTCAAAGTGTGAACTACTTTAAAAGGAGACGTTTGGATCTCTATGAACCAAATTCAGAAAAAGGGCTAGCAATTGGTTGCTTCATACCATATGATAACTGGCGTGCATAGAAACGTATAAATCAAAATTTTAATTATTTTACTACAACCATTGAAAATTACAAGATCGTTAAAATCGTATCGGATCTGGGATATTGCTATAATTGTTATGGTATGATGTTTTTAAAATTTTTAATTTTTTGTTGCGTATACCCTGGGATTATGTAAACCCAACAAAGGGATCATACCTAGCTTGAATCAAAAGTTATTTACAATGAGAGGAAAAATGAAACAAGGAAAAGAATTTCGATGAGATTGCAAGTAATAAAGCATAGTATGCACCTATTGATTCTCATTTTTATCTTAGACACATTCATTTTCAGCTATGGTGGAAGTATGTGGCGGTGACACAAACAAATTTTTAAACAAAGTTTTAAAATTATTTCTAACTAAACATCGAGAATTATGACTATGATACTATATGACCATATAATCATAAAGAAAATAAACACACAATATTTACAAACCTGAATACTTACCTTGCCTTCCCCGGTAACGGTGCCAAAATTTTGCTACAACTTTAAGATTGCAAATCCAAGTGCAAGTTGTCAAATAATAAATTTCTTACGAGTTCGAGGTCGATCCACAGGGAAGTTTTTTGAAGTTTTTGGTAAAGTAGAACCATAAAATAAGCTAAATGAAACTAAGTATTTGTTGTGCCATTAAAGATACATAAATTAAAAATCACCACAAAACAAGGAGGATTTTAACACCAACATTTATTTATGTGATTAAGTATTTATGCACACATTTGTCTACAACAAATCAAGGTTTCATATTAGCAATCGGTGGAGTAGAACCATACAATAAGTTATATGCCCAAGTATTTGTTGTGCTATTGGTGATACATAAATCAAGAATCACCACAAAATAAGGAGGGTTCAATCAAAATTTAAAATAATAATACAACAAACCTAAACATTATGCACCTTTATAACCATTTCTCTTCCTCCATCAAGAGGTTCACCCTTTTTTCTTAGCTAAATGAAATTAGAATGACATAATGAAAGTTGAAAAAACTAAAAATAGAAAAAGAAAACTAGAGAATATATTTATATTACTACTAGAAAACTTACATTACTACTAGAAAATTTAGCCTAAAAAAAGACAATAATAAAACTTTCTTTCTCCCTATAAGGGTTTTTATGTGTCATCAATGATATCCAAGAGCCCCTATTTATAGTAGAAGAGTGCATAAACTTGCATCTCCAAATTCACTTCAAATACACTCCAAATTAACTTCAAATGTGTTTAAAACTCACATGTCATTTTTAGATCCAAATTTTATTGATAAGTGCATATTTTGATATATTTTGTATCAAATTCTTTATACTTTTTTTGCTTTATTCTTCCTAATATTAATATAAAAAGATCAAAAGAAGCATGTTTCCAAACTTGTGCAATTTTGATATTTTGAGCATAACTCCGTGATCAAAAGCCCTGTGAACCTAAATCTTAGTTTATTTGAAAGCCATGAGATAGAAGTAGAACTTTTTTGTTGAAAGCTTAGTCTAATTAAGTCTTGATTATAGTAGCAAATTCATCCAAGTGGTTGCACAAAATAGATCACAAAGAATTCGGATTAGAGTCCACCCCAATATTGACTCATTTGACCAATTGGGTTATATCTCCTAAGACTAAATTTATTTTGGGCTAAAATGTGGATATGTTATACATAAGAGGTAAATAAACAAGTTTTTAGAATACAAGATGATGAGAAAATGTGTCAAAAAGGTTAAAATATAGGTTACAAAGTGTTGCTGTTAAAGGATGCCTCTTGGACATGATTTGTAATTTGACCATATCTCTCTCATCCAACAGCCAAATTTGACAAATGATATGTGAAAATATATCAACAGCTAAACATCTATAGCTTTTTTTCTTTACTCATGATCAAAATCTAATTGTATCTGACCTAACAATGTAATTTAATTCAATAGGTGAGAATTTTGAGGGCTTGGTGTAACAACTTACCAACTCTTGACAACTAGCATATCACTTGATTAACTCCTCCATTATTTATTTGGCCTCTAGCATACTCCAAGTACTATAAATAGGACATGTATTAAGCTTATAAGAGAGGGGGATCGAGGGTTTCTTTAGGCTAAGTTTTCTAGAATGTATGTTTTCTAGTAATGTAAGTTTTCTTGTAGTAATAGAAATGTATTCTCTAGTTTCTCTTCTATTTTTAGTCTTTCCTACTTTTATTATGTATTTATAAATTTCATTTTGCTGAGGAAAAAGGGTGAACCTCTTGATAGAGGAAGAAAAATAGTTATAAAGGTAGAAAATATTTAAGTATGTTGTATTATTATTTTGAGTTTTGATCTAAACCCTACTTGTTTTGTAGTGATTCTTGATTTATGTATCTCCAATGGCACAATAAATACTTGGGTTCATTTAACTTATTGTACAATTTTACCCCACTGACTGCTAATGTCAAACCTTGATTTGTTGTTGACAAAGGTGTTCATAAATACTTTATTTCATAAATAAGTGTTTGCATTAAGAGATAATTTGTAAATAGTAAGACAATATCATGATTACCTTACTGCATGAGTTATTTGATAATATCTTCCCATTAAAACCTTCATTATATACGGATTCCAATTATGGCAATTAATAGACGTAAAAAGAATAAATAACCATTTCTCTATCCAAAACTCAAGAATGGATCCATAATCCTTAATACTTTTATTACTTTGGTTTTTCTTCAGTTACAACATACATTTAATTTTTCATATATTTTGAATCACATAAATTCCATTTTTTTAGAATTATAATCCTGAATTTTTCATCCCTATGAATGGACCTCGATCTCATGAGAAATTTATTACTTAATACAACCTATACTTAAGTTTGCAACCTTAAAGTTGTAGCAAGTTTTTGGCGCCATTGTTGGGGGAAGGCAAGTAAGTATTTAGGTTTGTTAATATTTTTTATTTGAAAATATATTTTGTTTATTTTCTATATGGATATATGGTTATATGGTATCGTAGTCATAATTCTCTTTGTTTAATTAAAAATAATTCTAAAACTTTATTTGGAAATTTGTTTGAATCATCTCCACAGACTTCCACCATGGCTGAAAATGAAAGTATCCAGGATGAAAATGAGAATCAACAAGTACGTACCATTCATTATTACTTGCAACCTCCTCAAACTTCTTCTCTTTCTTGTTTCATTTTTTCTCTCAATGCAAATAACTTTCGATTTAAGCAAGATGTGATCCCTTTACTTTCTAATTTGTTTAGACTCTAAAAGCCCTTATTTGTATTTGAAAGAATTTGATAAAGTATGTGCTACTTCTGATGATCAAACTTGCACAAATGAGATTATTAAGCTCAAATTATTTCCATTTTCTTTAAAAGATAAAGAAAAAACTTGGCTTAATTCTTTAAAACCTAGGTCAATGCACTTGGTAAGAAATGCAAGCTAAATTGAAAAGTCAAATTCAAAAATTTTCCCAAAATTCTAACGTAGGTTTCTTTCTATATTGGGAAAGATTTAAAGATTTTTTGAATTCATGCCCACATCATGGTTTTGAAAATTAGTGCTTAATTAGTTTCTTTTTTGAAAGTTTAATTCCTAAAACCAAATAATTTATTGAAACAATATATAATGGTGAGTTTCTTAATAAAGAACGTGATTAAGCCTTAGAATATCTAGATCATTTGGCAGAAAACTCTCAATAATGGCGTAGTATTAATTACTTCAAAGGTTCTATTAGATATCATCTTGCTAATAGTAATAAAGGAAAATATTATCTTAGCCAAGAAAATGATCTAAATGATAGGATTGCTAGTTTAAGAAGAAAAGTTGAAGCCATGGAACTTAAAAAGGTAAAAGAAATCAAATTTGTACAAGAGGAAGAAATTTGTAGCAATTATGAACTTTTGGGGTATTCCATCAATGAATGTCCAAATATTCCAATATAAGCAAATTTTATGAACACATTCGAAAAATCATTCCATTCTCCATATTCTAAAACTTACAGTCCACAATGGAGAAATCATCCCAATTTCAGTTGGCGAGATGATAACCGTGCCCAATCGCTGCCTTCACAAAAACTACCAAACTTTCATTCTTATCCAGCTGTACATACAAAATCCCTTGAAAAAGTACACTTCCACAAGCTATCATGAGATTGAAAGTACACTTTCAACACTGACAACTTTTTTGCGTACTCATGAAAAAGGTAAATTTTCTGCTCAACCTCAACCTAATCCTTTCACTCAGTGTCATGTTTCCTCTTCAGGTGAAAATTTAGCCAAGGAGGCTAATTCAGTCACAACTCTTCGGAATGGAAAAGTTATTGATAAGATTATTCATCCCAAAGAGAAAGTTTCTTATCCACCTCCAGAAATGAAGAATGGAAATAATCTTGACGATGAAGATAAGTATGAAAATGATAAAAAAGAAAAATATTTACCTCCAGCATCTTTTCTTAAAAATTGCAAGCAACTCAGAAATTGAACTTAAATGTTGAAATCTTTGAAGTTTTAAAACAAGTCAAGATTAATATTCCATTGTTGGATGGAATCAAGCAAGTTCCACCTTATGCTAAATTTTGAAAGATTTTTGTGCAAAAGAAAACATCATGTACAAAAGAAGGTATTTTTATCTAAAAGTATTAGTTCAATCATTTAACAATTCACTCCACCCAAGTATAAAGATCTAGGTTTTCCAACCATTTCATGTATCATAGAAAACACTATAATAGAGCATGCTTTGCTTGATCTTGGTGCTAGTGTAAATCTTCTATCTTTCTCAGTTTATGGACAGTTATATTTGAGAGAACTTAAAACAACTTTTGTTGTATTCTAACTAGATGACCATTTGATTAAAGTTCCAAAGGTAGTAGTAGAAGATGTGTTGGTACAAATTGATGAGTTTTATTTTATAGTTGATTTCTTGTTTTGGACACAGAGTCTATTGCACAAATACATACACAAATTCCTGTCATTTTGGGTCATCATTTTCTTGCAACTTCAAATGTTTTGATCAATTATAGGAATGGTATTTTGAACTTATCATTTTGGACTTTGGAACTAAATACGTTTAATGTTTGTAAGCAACTTGCAAAAGATGTCGAATTATATGAAGTGGATAAATCGAGGAATTTGTTAATGAATACTTTATTATCACTAACTCTTCAGATTCTTTGGAGACTTGTTTTAAAAGTGAAAGTAAAATCTATTTCGTCAAGTATTAAAACTCCAATAGTTGATTTGAAACCTTTTCCAGTTGATTTGAAATACTCTTTCTTGGGTGAGAATGAGACTTTTTTAGTAATAATTTATTCCAAACTTGATGCATATCAAGAAGATAAGTTGATTAAAACTTTGAAAATATTTTAGGATGGACCATTGCTGACATTAAAGGTATTAATCCTTTAATTTGCACACACCTTCTATAGAAAAGCAACGAATGCTAAATCCTAATATAAAAGAAGTAGTAAGAAATAAAGTCATTAAACTCTTAGATAATTAAACCCTTTTTGAACTCTTAGATAAAGTCATTAAGCTAAATGAACCCAAGTATTTGTTGTGCCATTGGAAATACATAAATCAAGAATCACCACAAAAATAAGTAGGGTTTAGATCAAAAATAATAATAACAATACAACATACTTAAACAATTTCTACCCTTATAACCATTTATCTTCCTCCATCAAGAGATTCACCCTTTTTCCTCAACAAAATAAAATTTAGAAAGACATAATAAAAGTAACAAAGACTAAAAATATAAGAGAAACTAGAGAATGCATTTCTATTACTACTAGAAAACTTACAATACTAGAAAACATACAAACTAGATAACTTAGCCTAAAGAAACCCTCTACCCCCCTCCTCTTACAAGATGAATACATGGCCTATTTATAGTACTTGGAGTAAGCTAGAGGCCAAACAAATAATGGAGGGGTTAATCAAGTGGTGTGCTAGTTGCCAAGAGTTGGTAAGTTGTTACACAAATTTCTCAACCACTGAATTGAATTACATTTTTCGATCAGATACAGCTAGAGTTTGAAGATACGTAAAGAATAAAAATTGTAGATCTTTCAACGCTGATATATTTTCATATATCTTTTGTCAAATTTGGCGATCGGATGAAGGAGATATGGTCAAATTACCGAGTCATGTCCAAGAGCCGCCCTATAACATCAGCAGCAACTTGCAGCCTATGGTTTTCCCATTTCAACACATTTTCACACCATCTTGTCTTCAGAAAACTTGTTTATTTACCTCTTGGGTATAACATATCCGAATTTCAGACCAAAATAAATTTGGGCTCAAGATATATAACCGAATTGGTAAAATAAGTCAATACTGGGCTGAACTCTGATCTGAATTTTGGTGATCCATTTTGTGTAATTACTTGGACGAATTTTATGCTATCATCAAGACTGAATTGGGCTGAGCCTCCAACATAAAATTTGTACCTCTATCTCTTGGCTTTCAAATGAAACAAGCTTCAGGTCCATAGAGCTTTTGATCATGAAGTTATGCTCAAATTACAAAAACTGTACAAGTCTGAAAACATACTTCCATTTATTCCCTAACACAAAACATTAATAAAACAAGAATATTAACAAGAATAAAGCAAGAAAAGTATAAAGGATTTGATATAAAAATATGTCAAAATATGCACTTATCAAATTCCCCCACACTTAACCCTTGCTTGTCCTCGAGCAAGTTTAAAACAAACATAAACTAATCCACTTTCGTAGGAAAACATGATTGCATTTAGCATATGCAACAAGCCTTTAAACCCTTAGGTGGCCCATAGAGGACGAGTTATAGTCTCGTGAAGGTTTCCAGCAGTGATACCTACAAACACCTATAATAACTATCTTCCAACTTTTATTCTCATGAAGCAACAAAGTAATATGGAAATAAAATCAAACAAGTGTTGAGTTTAACTCTTAGTCATTCAAAAATTAATACATTTCCACAATAATCATACTCAAGTGTGTGTGTGGACAGTTAATATCAATAGTGATGAAACTATGCATGTTTCAAATAAGTGAATTCTCATAAAACCTTACAAAACCATCACCCAATCTCTAACAGAAAAGTTAAACATCATAGGCTCTTCCTTTGGTGCAAATCTCCACTACACTGAAGGCACCACACGAAATCAAAAGGTCTTTAACAAAGGTTGTAATGGGGCCAAAGGGTGGTGATGTAGCTAAGAAATAAAAGGATAGGATGCAACAAAGGTTCTAAAAACTTCATGGAATCAGAGACATAAAATTTATCGATGAAAAATTCTCCAACTCCACAAATTTCACACTGGAGTCTATTGTTATTGAATTGGACCCCTCTTATTCATCTTGCAACATCTCATTTTTAAACTCCAAGCTTTCAATTGAATGTCTCTTAAACTCCAATCATTTTTAGAACAAGGGTTGGATAATAGTGTATTTATGCTAGGTAAAAAGATATGGTTACAAAAAAAAAAAAAATATATTTATTTATTGTAAGGCTCAAAATGGTTTACTAGGGGGATGTTTTCTTTAAATATCATATAGGGAACAAGCTGATTTGGCAATGGTGCTAGAAAGCCTAATGCCTTAATCATTTTTCTAGTGGTGCACTATCAGTCGTTCGCCTCGACAGACCAAAAGTAAAAGTTCTAATACTTAACCCCTACATGTTGAAGATTCAAGTGATGATTAGAGTAAGGGCATAAGAACTATATATTTTGACATGATTGTCTTCACACTAAATAACATAACTATTTGTGCAAAATAAAATTTGAGTATAATTATCGCAAAAATATATTAACCAAATAACAACATCAAAGTCCAAAACAACACCCATCATCAATTAAACCATATTATTCATGCTTAATTTTAATCATTGAAGTTGGAAGAACCTATACGACTCAAAAAAAATATTGGTAATTCACAAACACTTGTTAAAAACTTTACAAACCTACCATATTATGCAAAAAATAGGGATGCATCTCAAGAGTGTTACAATTACCTTTACTCAGCCATCTTTTTTTCATGCTTTCAACGGACCAGCAAAAAAAAAATACGCTTGATTTATATTTTTTTTTTTTATTATATTTTTTTAAATACTAAAAAAAAACACACATTGAATATACAAGTCATGATATCAATTATCCCTCCCCCCAACCTAATCGAGACATTGTCCCCAATGTCAAAAATAGATAGGAAAGTAAAGTTTGAAAGATATCACCTGAAATGCGGCTAATAAAGCTGAAACAACAAAAAAAACACACATACTATTAGATAAAATTATTAACAATAAGTATCACAGACTGAGAGTCAAATTCAATTTGCGTTTTCGACCATTGTTCCTATTGGACCAATCCACATTAGCCAAGACTGGATTAGGTTTTGGCACATATGCTAGAAGTTGATCAATCAGCTGGTCAGGTGTTGGAGCAGAAATGATGATTCTTCTCGCAGAAGTTGAAATAAACCCTTTTTTCGCAGCATGATCTACAAAAGATAGCAAACCATCATAAAAACCATTAACATTAAGAATACCTATAAGTTTTTGGTGAATGTTGAGTTGTGCACAAGAGACAATTTGGAATAATTCTTCCAGTGTACCAAAACCGCCAGGTAGAATGATGAATGCATCCGCATTGTTTACCATATTAGGCATTCTGTCCTGAATGTGTGACACTTTCAGCTCATCTCCAATGGTCATACCTGTAATATTCTGTACTATTAAACATTTTGGGATAACTCCCAAAACTTTGACACCTCCTACATAAGCAGAAATGGCAACACTCCCCATTAACCCCAAACTGCCTCCCCTATACACTAAATGAATTTTTCTTTCTGCTAAAGTTCTACCAAGATTATTGGCTGCCCCTATAAACTCACTATTTTTTCCTAAATTGGATCCACAAAAAACACAAATGGAATTAAATTTGCGAGTTGAAGAAACTTCCATTTTTTTATTTTTTTTTTGAAAATAAGTTGTGCAAAAATAGAGTGAGTACGGTGATATTTATTGAGTTGTGAACAGGGAATACATTTATTGCATGTCTTTTTCTTTTGTCAAAAAGGTTGAAAATAAGGACACATACGAAATTTAAAAATTACCTACTACCACGTGTATGTACATGTAGTTGTGATTGTGGCTCACATCTTCCTCTGGTTTTACGTCCAGTAACGGCTTAAACGCCCTCTATGGTCGAGGATATGCTTCCCATCCAGTTTTCTTATAAACTGGCAAACAGGGTCTTTTAATGTCAGATTCCCAAGACTATAAAGCTCATATTCATTTCGAAAACGATCCCATAAATCAAGAATTGCACGTTGTACCAATCCACATGAATGCGTCTCAAGAGTCAATATAATGTGATCTAAAGACTCCTTACTCAGTCCATCCATAATGAATTTAAGTTTATCTTCTCGATTTTTAGAGACCATTCCTAAAGAACGACACTTTGTGTTGCAAGTCCATCTAGCACAAATATGACAAACTTTCATTTTTTTCGCCCTTCGTTTTTTTGAATATGTGCTTTTACCAAAACCAGACATGTATCTAGTAAGCAAATCTGGAAACTCATGTGAAAACTCACCTGCCCTTACCTTTGCTTCAATTAACCATCGTATGTCCTCCGGAATGCCCTTGTGCATAAGCATCCTCAATCTTTCAATCCTGATTTTATAAATTTTCAAAATTGCATTTTTAGGAAGAAAAGGAAATCGCTTTTGAGAGTTAGAAATATGTCACCCATTTTGAAAATAACAAGAAAGAGAA